>BQNB010045890.1:0-14133 GCA_026074375.1 Tanacetum coccineum | reverse complement strand
GATACCGAACGTCTTTCTCGAAGTGATGAAGTATTATAGTTAACGAATCTCAAGAAAGACGCAACATTAAATTTTTTTAAGTCAACAAATCATGAAAGGTATGAGCATGTCGGTCCAGAAGTCACAAGTCTACAAGATGGCAAAATTACAAGAGGGCGAAGAGATTATGCTTGGTTGATGATCTCAAGCTGCTCAAGATCACAATATCAAATACAAGTTTAAGGAACAAGCTCAATCCAGAAGTCAATGATCACTACAACATGCTCACAAGAGAAAATCAAGAGTACGAGTTGAAGACTACTAAAGACAAAGCATAGTATGCTAGGCTTAAAGTTTTGTAAACTGGAGTGACCTCCATTAGGGGGAGATTGTTGGAAACACAAAAAGTGTCGGTCACTTCCATGTTGTAATAGGTCTTAGCTCATAGATAGTATTAAGTGAAGAATATAATCTAATCCGGCCCAAGGCCCATGGGAAGCCCATCATAGCCCATAGGCCGGCCAATCCATATACTATATAATCCCTCTCCTAGCCTTGGAGAGGGGTTAGTTGTTTCATTTTTCCATTTTCCATCTAATAAGAACATCATCTATTTTCCATCCAGTTTATCTCTCTAAAACATCACAACCCACATCTCACTCTTGTTCTTGGTTTGATCATTAGATTACATGTTTCTTCATTCAGCTTCCGTACTGGATATCACAGCGCTTTTCTGCCTTTTAGACGACCAGCTAACAAGTCTATCACCCAAAAGTTGCATACTACCAGAAGTGCTACGACGTATATCTTGACAACCAACATGATCCGCATCTGCAAATGTTGTTAGAGCAATTGAAGAATCCTTCGGATACCATAGACCCCGATGTACGGTTCCTTTTAGATACCAAAAGATCCTTTTTACCGCATTTAAGTGCTTTTCGGTAGGCCGAGCCTGATACCGGGCACTGATCACGTCCAAACACACTATATATAATATATAATATATAAGGAGGATATCAATAATAGTATAGTATAGTATTTCCGTTGGGTTTTAGAAAATCGCTTTTAACCAAAGCAATTATCAAAAACCTTCCGGGTCGTTTCCTCGGCGAGAGGTGAATGGAAATCTACAGGAAAGTTAGGAATCGAGCTTGAATGTCATAAAAGTTTTTGGTTTTGGTTTTCTAAATCTACTAAAAGGGAAAACATATAAAAGGGAAGCTAAACTAGAATAAATGGCATAATTAAATTCTAAGATTTAAAACTATAAGATTATACTAAAAATGATCTAAAAATATTAATGACTAATATGCTTGCTAAGTGACGTGAAATTTTCATTAAGTGCGGATTTAGGTTTAAAAATAATTACCTCAAAACGTTGGTTTATTTTGACAATTACCTTAAAAAGAGATTAACTACTAAATGTGTAATTCAACTAATTCTCCGGATTTTGCCCTTCAAAATATTTAAACCACAAATCTAAATAATCCAAAATTATTAATCAATTTAACCTTCTTTTTAAATCCACACCTAAATCCCAAATCACTAGTCACTTAACAAGCACTAATTAAACTACTCGCTACTCATAAACAAATTAAATTTAACTAAGCTAAACATTTTAAACAAACATAGCATTTAAAAATAAATCTACACCAAGCATGGCAAAAATTATAAAACGATAAAATAAAATTATACTAATTAATTGAAAAAGGATAGAAAATGGAACCGAATTGGAGACCCGCAATTAAACAAATACCATCCGATTTATTTAGCTAAAACAACTAATCAAAGTCGGTCAGCTAAATAAATCCGTAAGCTCATCGCCTTATGAGTAGACCGGTACCGTAAAAAAAACACAAATTGTTAACAGTTTGTAAATCTATTTGCAAATTTACTCTTTCTGTTTGAAGCAAATGTTCCTATGTCTTAGTTCGTACCAACAAGCCCAAGCTAATTTAGACAAGGCCCAACAATGATTTTATAAACACTAACAAAATTAGATAATGATAAGCAACAAGTTTGGTCTGAATTAATTTCGTTGATTTTTGAACAACGAATTAACCTACTCGTACCAACACTAACATTGATAGTATTTAAGCTAATTTAGACAAGCCCAAAATTAACACTAGATTTAACAAGATAGCTAAAATTTAAACTATAAGACTAATAAACACTTATGAGTTGGTTCTATCATACTAAGCCATATCTAAATCAAATAAGCAATTACCAAATCAATAAGCAAACTAAGATTAGAAACAAAGACTTAGCACAAAATTGACTCAAACACAACTAAATAAGCATTTCGATACAAAAAATTAAATCTACAATTTTTAGCTCATTTAAAATCAAGTAAGCTTATGAAAGCTTACCTTGTCAAGATTATGAGGCTACTAGGTCCAACGAAAAAACGAAATTAATGCATGTCAATTTAAGCGGATCATAAACTTATTTGAGCTTTTAGTATGAAAAAGTGTTTAAAAATTAATGAAAATGAATCGAAAGAGCTTTGCGAGCTTTTAGAAGTCACTTTCTAAGCTTTTAAAATCTTTTGATAATAATAAGCCGCGAGAATAAGCACGAAAAGTTAGCTTATAGAATAAGCTACACGAAAATAAAGATAAACGAACCAATAAGCACCAAATAAGAAAACCGAGATTTATAATCAACTTTAAACCAAATCTATTATATTATATTAAAAAGCTTGAGACAAGAGCTGAGTACAATAAGCATAAAACTAAAATAAGCAATTATAAAAAAAAGAAATAAGCTAAAAAATATCTAAACTAAACTAAGAAAAAATAAAAATGAAAAAAACTCTAAAGTGAGGGGAGCGTGTGAACATTTATAGGGTGAGAGGGGCTGATCATGTAATTTTTCTTCCAATCATTTTATAATCAGTAGCCAATCATTTGCTTGCAATTATTGTCACACGGATCATGAGTTTGATCCGCCATTGGATGCCTTCCGCGTGGACATTGAAAAAGCTTTATCTTCACGCAGCAGTAACACCCGTCTGATCAATTGCTCTTAATCTTGAAATGAAAATAAGTTGTCCTTGCCACGTGCCTAACTTTTGTTCGTCCTTTTAGTTAGTGCGCAGGCACATGTATATTTTTTTTATTTCAGCTCACGTGATGGTAAAACGCACCCTTTGATCACTTTTTTTTTCTTTTCATAATGCAACTGTAGTCACAATTTAACAATTTGAGATGCCATATGACATTATCTGATTTGCTTTCACAAGGATAGTGGGAAAGCATGTGCTCCATTGCTATTTAATTTTGAGCACGTGACTCAGATATGTGTTGACATCACTTTCTTTAATCTCAATTATTTCTTTATTAGGCTTTTTATGGGTTTAATGATTTGGGATTGGGCTGGTCCGACCCGTTAAGCAGGTTACAGGCTGGCCCAATAAAATCCAAAGGCACCGTTGGAATCGTAATCTCGCGCTCATTCCATTCTCGTGCTCGGTTTTGTTCGGTTTTGTCTTTATTTTTGTCCTTTTCTTGATATCCGTACCTGTACATACACAAACACAAAAACAACATATATTTGCAATTTTCATTATGTTTTTGGTCTTTTTGGGTTTATTTTACAAGATAAAAGTATGTATAAAATAGCGAATACCATGGTACTTCTGATTTTTTAAAATGACCTGAACAAACTAATTCTGCTACATCTTCATTAGAGATTTTATTCGAACAATTTTCCTTCATTCCCCCAAATACCTCTTCTTTGTGCGTATACTCATAATTTTCGCCACCCTCATTTTTAGACTCATCCCCCTTGTTAGAATGCTCTCCTGTAGCACCTGTTGGTGTAAAGCCTGGAGGATATTTCACACTATCATCCACGCAAGAATCTTTATTAATTACACCTTCTTTCTTATTAAGTAATTCATAAATGTTAAACGGATCTTCGGAGTGTGAATTCTTTTGTCCAACAGAAACCTCTTCCAATTTAGAATTTTGTATTTCCTCCTCATACTTAGTTCCAGAAACCTCTTCTACATCACTATTTCCTCCCATAAAAGAAACACTTTTTAATCCCACATCTACTTCTTTTGAATTTCCTTCCTTTGAATCATCATCGGTATCACTGTCCTATTCATTATCATCCACAAGCTCAGGCACCCATCCAAGAACTTCTTTAGCACGAATCCAGAAGACCTTACCTCGATAAATAATTTTAGACGACTCAAAAATGTTTGATACAATATTCGTATGAATACAAACTCTTTTCCTGTGAAAACAACGTTCATTTTGATCATCAACATGTAATAAGACACCCCATTTAGAAGCAATGCGAGTTAATGTGTTCTCATACCACATTCTTAATGGAACTCCTTCAATTTCCACCCATGTAACCCTCCCATCTATGGTAAATTCATTTGATGCTTGTTGTAGTTGAGAAAACCAAGTACAAGTTCCCACTTTTGTTTGAAACATCTTTTTTGTCACTTCTGATTGAAATTCTATCATTACCCAATATCCACCCATGTACTTAAGTTCAATGTTATCAAAACCTTCAGTAGCCAAAACCATCTTCAAGTTAGATAAAGATGAGATTTCCTTCACTTTACCCATTAGGTAATAAGAATAATTTTGTTGATTCAGACATGATTCATCCAACACCAATGCAGGAATATTGTCCACCTCCATATTCACAGGCCTGAGGAGACAATGTGTGCGTAAGATTTAAAAGACCCTCTGAGCCCCTTTCTTTATAGTTTAAACTATGTTGGTCATCTTCTCCCTCATATTGTATTTTAATATTTTGTCGACCTTTATTCAAGGCGATCTTAGAACTAGCGATGTTTGCATATAGTTTGTACGTCTCCAACCAAATCGATACATAATTGTTACAATCTTTGCTCATCAAACACCTTAATAAAGCGCACGAATCCAAATCTTTTACCTGCTTTCGATCTTCGGTTTGGAATATATGCGTCAACAACGTTCCCATATTTCTTACAAACATTCCAAAGTTCCTTAGCAGTGAACAGATCCGGAAAATTAGTAACAAATACAGATGTCGAGAGCTTACTGACTCATCCTCCTTGAACGCATCCCTCCCAATATTAAAAGGCCTTAACAGGAAATACCATAAAAAGAAACAAAGGTAAATACCTAACAATAGGTTATGGGTTTTAATCAATCCAATTACAACAAACTCCAAAAGGAAAAATAAAGAAAGAGAAAACCCTAAAAAGGATTAGATTTTCAAAAGGAAAACAAGAAAATAATCTTAACAAATCAATCGGATCCCTATGCTCCCAAGGTAGGAGATCGCCTAACACGCTCGTTTAGAGATCAAATCATCATGTGACGATCTCAATAAACAAGGGTTATAACAATCAACGACAAGAGAGGTAGTAGATACATCGAATTGGGTTCATGTATGATCGATGTTTGGTGGAATTAGGTGTTTTTTAGGTTTTTTTGTATTAAAGTACGGGATATTTAACACCACCCATGTAGATGATCAAAATTAGCATCTTACTAAATTTGACCTAATTAAACATCTGTAACCTCTAAAACAACAAAACCATGCCTCTCATCCTTCTCTCACCTCTTGAAGCTACTCACCTCCATCCCCACAACCTTCTTCTTCAACTTTTATGCCCTCTCAACTCTCCAAACAAGTATCCGTAACTGATTTTCAATCTTTAAAATTGATATTTTATGCTAATACATGTGCTTGGTTGATGTTTTATTTTTCTACTTGCAAAGTTCTAATTGTTTGATCTTAAATTCATGATGTTTGTTCGATTATAATGATAATGTGTTCTAACAGATATGGGTTCAAGATTTTGGGGTAACGTTTGATAAATTTTATCATACATGACAATAGGTTTTTGTTTGTGCATATCCTTAGGCATTTTTATTTATCAATTAAGCTCTAACAGATCACTTGAGAAAAGGCATACAATTTACAAGTTGGTGGTCAAAGCATTATTTTGTCCAGGATTGTGTTGTTGTACTAATAAAAGGTTGTGATCACATCGTAAATAATAAACTGAAACTAGCAACAGAAACTGATAATCTTGTATTACTTGATAATAAAAATGGTTTGTACAAAACACATAAATAGACAAGAAATAGAAGTGATGCCCTAATCTTAGATAGGCTAAATGGGCCGACAAATCAGGCCTTATTAACCTAACATTACCCTTCAAACTCACAATGCTACAGCGAGGAACATTGAGACTTTGTCAGACAGAAAATGAAAATGCGTGCCATTGTGAGGCTTGGTATATATGTATCTTTAATCTGTAAAGCAAACGTAACAAACGGCAAAGAAAGGTGCTCGCTTGAAGATGGTGACGAGTGAAATGACAATCAATTTATATACTTGGTCCTTTCATAAAAATTATGTTGTGCGCAATCTGAATAGCACTATGATTATCACAACATAATAGAGTATGAGTAGTAATATGAACACCTATATCTGCAAGTAACCAAGGTAACCCAACAATCTCACTAGTAGTCACATCCATGGCACGATACTCAGCTTTGGTAGAAGATTCACTTGCACCAATCAACATCCACAAATAAGCAGAGTACAAAGAGATGCGGAAAGAAACAAGAGTTTTTGAAACTGAGCACCTCGAAGATACCAGAGAATCTGTAAAACAGCAGCCCAATGAACGGTAGTAGGAGCACCAACAAACTGACAGACAATGTGGACAACATAAGCACTACTTGGACGAGTCACTGTAAAATAAACCAAACTCCCAACAATCTTGTGATACAAACTAGGATTACGTAAAGGATTGACATTTGTAGGAGTATACTTTTCTTTAGCATCAAAAGGAATGTCGGCAATCTTATTATTTGTCATTATGGCATGATCAAAAAAAATCAGCAATACACTTTGACTAAGATAGAAGATAACCTTTCAGTGATGAAGCAACCACAATACCAAGATTATTATGATATTATATGTCATTAAGGCTATGAGCAAAAATATTAGCATATTACGTGGTATGAGATAGAAGATAACCTTTCGGCGATGAACCAACCTCGACACCAACAAAATAACGTAGCAAACCCAAATCTTTCATAGCAAACCGACGAGACAACTCTGTCTTCAACAACTCAACTCTATCACAATCATCTCCAGTAATAATCATATCATCAACATACAAGGACAACAAAATATGTCCAGCACTTGAACGTTTAACAAATAATACGGAATCATGATGGCTAGATACACATCCAAGAGAAGTAACAACTTTGGAAAACTTCTCATACCAAACACGTGGTGCCTGTTTGAGACCATAAAGAGCTTTTCAAAGCTTAAAAACTTCACTTGACTGATGAGTAACACCAAGAGGTGGTATCATATAAACTTCTTTATTTAGGTCACCATTCAAAAAGGCATTCTTGACATCTAGTTAAGATATTTTCCATTGACAACTAGAAGCCACTGCAATCAAAGTTCGGACAGTTTTCATTTGTTACTTGAGCAATTCGTCTCTTCTTAAATCGATTTCAAATCTTAAGAGTAACCTTTAGCAACAATTCGAGCCTTGTATCTTTCAATTTACCCATCATACTTGGTTTTAATCTTGTAGATTGATGTGCTGTCGTGTAGGGTCAATTATATGATTATCAAGTTTTAAATTTATATTTAGCTGACAAACCTAAAACAACACTTTAACGAGCAGTGTACCCGGTCAAGATGGAGTTCGCGGTAAGTAGGGTGTCGAACACTAAGAGTGAAACATTAATCCTATATTCTATTAGTATTTTAATTAGTCTATTTACTGGTTAAACCTATGCTATATACGTTGTCTAATGATATTGGGGGTTTTTTTTTTTTTTTTTTTTCAGTCTGAGAGACTGGCACAGGTTTAGTGGAAACAAATATCAATTCAATAAACAATAAATACAAAAGAAGAAAATTAGAAGATAGAAAAGCGGTACAAGCCAAATGATAGAAAACTGTATTAGCCATATTAAATCCGGTTCAATGCTGGTTTGTTTGTTTTAGTGCAATGATTTACTTATCTCGAAGCGGCATATCATTCTTAAGACTTAGGCGGGGAAATCATCTAAGACCTTATACTCGATTAATATGTCTCAATTAAGCATCTGAATAAAAGCATCATTTAGTTTAATTATAATCTATCTTAGGAGAATCAAAGCAGTTGGTGATCTTTGTTAACACCTAGCCCAATGGACTTTACTTACTTATTGTTTGACGGTGTTTTATATACTGGTAGTCCACTATTCAAATCTTTATCATTTAATTAAGAGCATGATTGCTGAAACATAAACGGGTCACCTATCGGTCCAACTATGCTCATAATTTAAAGACAAAGACAGAACATTATTTGTGATCTTATTGGTCCAGTAATATAAAACACGATATGGAGAGCTAACCGGTTATCTAGATTTACTTGGTATGTATCACTAGAATCCAGTTTGAATGATAGGGCTGCATATTTAAACACATAAACAAGTATGAGGTGTAAACATAATTAAACAATCTAACAATAAATTAAGAAATCGATTTAAAACAAACCAAACATTGAACTTTTATTAAGATGGCTAATACTCGAGGGTATTAGCTCACAACCATTGTAATTATACAAGCGTAATTAAACAATTAAAATCAAACGATTAAGAGAGTAAAAATTACAACGATGTCTTCTATGAATTTGTGATCAATGCTTGACCTTGGTGGCTAATCTTCTATTTTAAAATTTGTCTTTAATGCATATGGTATAAAGAATATGATATTGCACATACTGAAAACTCGTTTTTGAGTCTTCTATTTATAGTGTCTGAAAAAGACTCGATACGCCCTATCTGCAAGGTGATACGATATATTGGTCCTGGATTCCTGGACGTGCGCGCTACGTTCTATTCAATCAGTGATATCATTCCCAATTTACTTGCTTACTATATCTTCGAATAGTTATCTTCATGGATACGGCGTATGTAGACAGAAGGGATACGCCGTATTGGGAATTGGTCAAACGCGTTTTCTTGTGAAGTCTTGGCGCGGATACGCCGTATCTCTTTTGTTGGATACGGCGTATTGGTCAGAAATCAGCATTCTTCAAATATCTTTGTTTTAGCTCCAAATTATGCGCCTTTTAGCTTGTCTTCACAAAACACTCCTGAATTACTGCATTTATCAACTTTAAAGCAATTAAGTACCAAATAATGCAATAATTATATAAAAGTGGGCAAAACAGATGGGATAAATGATATAATAAAGTGACGTTATTTGATGTCATCAAATATCCCCCACTTGAATCCTACTTGTCCTCAAGTAGACCTTAGAAAAAGTTCCAGTTTATGAAAATGTGTCCCAACCGAAGTTGAGGTTTTTCCGTTTAAGCATCGTTTTGTCCTAATCACCTGTACATAACCAAGCTCCTCACGAAATATGGAAATGAAAACACTCAGGATCATCGGATTAATCTAGGTGTTACATTTGATTCGGATTCGCTCAATTGTCAAATCGTGATTAGTTCGATTATAGGCTTGGCAAAGATACACATCTCCACCGCTAAAGCTAAGGAGAAACAAGTCAAAAAACTAATCTTTTCTTTGGGTTAAGAAGGCTTAGGGTTGATCATTCAACAATCTTTCACCATAAGTACCACACCAACAAGGCAGCTGTATCGTACATACACGGCCATAACAACGGAATAGACACATACAATCCGATCACATCCCTGTTCATGTTTAACCAGCTGTTAGGATGAATAATGATATAGGGTAGGGAGCTTCTAACTTTCACCGAAAGTCATCATCCAACAAGGAAGCTGAGACATGCGGGGTGCGGTGTGGGGGTGTTATACTTAGCCGTACGACGGAATAGACATGCTGCTCAAAACAAGTCCCTAGTTCGAGTAGACACTATAGGTTTGTTGTAGGAAAGGGAAGTAAATAGTTGTTAAATAAAATTTATTGAAAACAAATAGAATTAAGTTACAGATAAGGTTACGGTTGCTTGATAACTTTCCCCGACATTCCCATGACAAAGACTCTGAAACATAGAGACAAACTCTCGATTCACAGAATGACAAAGGAAACTAGGTTTGGCATTCCCATAACGGTCAACTTCCCTTACATCCCGCTCTTTACATACTTTTACATAATAAGTGGTGATATCGGCCACTTTTTACAAGACTTTACATCGTTGATTTTTGTAACGTATCAACGAATAATCGATCCTTCCAAGTGATTCCTTCGGTATAAACTTTTTTGAACTGACTATTTTTCTTCCTTCTCTCTTTTTTTCTCTTTTTTTGCAATACATCATAAATCTCGGTTTTATTCCACCGTCTTCACTATAAGAATTCATCCAGATAATTTTTTTCCTTTTAACACTTCTTCTTCGGACATGATTCATAATCGCGAAAGTAGCGAAACTTACGAGCTACATATTTTTCCCATTGCATTGTGCAATTTCCCGACCATTACAGAGATAGAAAAATTTCACTTTGACATAGGAAATACAAAACTTTACACGAAAGCAACTAGCAACTTTGATTAAAATAGGCTTAATCTACACGGTAGGCTAAGGTGCAAAGGTGTAACGAAACATATAATATGGTGTAGAAAAAGAAAGGAATGGCTCAACAGGTTGTTCTAGGGGATTTTACTCTAAAAATGAGAGTAATCAAAGGGTTACACGGGATTTAACTAACTAGTGTAGTTAGTTATTTATGACATGTAGGCTATTGGTTTATCTTATGAAATTTATTAGTTGAACATGTTCCTCCATCTAAATTTATAGTACTAATCATTGCGGTCTCGAGTGATATACCAGGCCAAGTTCTAAAGTCCACTACATCACCGGCACACTCATAATTTTGTGAAATTTTTAGTAAGCAATTGGAAATGGAATAGGCTTAATTCTCACAATATGTATCAAGGGTTATAGTGCGCTAGGTAATGTAACTAGTGATTTTTACAAAAGTCATGCTAAATTTTTTTTAATTTGACCTATTTTTAAGCAATTTTTAGCTGTAGAGGTTATTTTGTAAAAAGAAGACAAGTACTCCGTTCTAATTCTCCATCCCCACTTAAATTATACAACGTCCTCGTTGTATAGATAAAACAATTAAATAATAAGGGAAATAGAATTAGAACGGAAAACTCCCTGATGTTTTGCTCGTGATAATTCTCCAAGATGGGTTCTTGAGCAAAAAGTGTGTTGACTAGGGCTTCAGGATGCTCGGATGAGTTCAACATATGTCCTTTTCAGAATATACCATATCATAGTTTCAGCAAGGTCCTACATAAAAGGTTAGAAGACAAGTGCAATTTCTATCTCGCTACAATGGTACAAGAAAACAATTAAACACACAATTGTATAGGGATCAATACGCCGTATCCCAAACCCTAGGATACGCCGTATTGTTCCTGTAAAAACAATTAAATACTAGAAATTAAATATTAAGTTTTAAAACTGATAACGTCCAGACATCTCTATACGCCGTATCCAGGGGGTTCGATACACCGTATAGAGTGTCTGGGAAGACAGACTCATGCAACAAACAATTAAAATGCGACAAACAATTAAAATGACCGGGTTGTCTCTCGGGAAGCACTTTTGTTTCAGAAAAGTCTTTAAGTTAGACTTGCCCTAATTTAATCCTATCCTTATAAAACAATTTGGAGTCGAACGGGATGCCAAATGGCACATATAAATTCTTGATTAGGAAAATGAATGACATCCCTTTGTTAAGATGATTTCAAGTCATGATATTAAAATTTAGTCCCTTGATAAAAGTTTCAGTTTTGAAAAATTTATTAGATGTATCATGACTTGTTTCCAAAAGCTTATTTGACCCATGTGCATAGGCACCAACATTGGTATTTATTAAATCAGGTAATGGTTTGACAGATAAATCCCCCGAAGAGTGTTCAATATCGACTTTATCATTATCATCGTCCTTATCTAATTTTGAATCATTGGGATAAATTACGTTAAAAGGAAATAAATCATTAAAGTTTAAAACGTTTTGTTCCACTTCATCACATTCGGACAATTATGCTTCATCTTTCAAATCAAATTCATCGATATGTTGAGGACTTAAAGTGGGTTCAGTTAAGAAATCTGATTTAGACGTTAGAGCGTCATTGTAAACAATGGCTGGAAATTCATTCTCAAAATCATTAAAGTAGTCTAAATGATTAAAATAACTGACTGTTGGCTCGGGTGACGGAAACGAAGGCATATTGACTTTATCCTTATCATTTTACGAATCCGTTTTAAATCGTTGATAGAAATTATTTTGTAAGAAAATGAAATTTTGTTGAAAATTACCGTGCAATCTTTATCGTCGGATCCGTCAAACAATATTCTAAAGTCGATTTCATTGTTGTTAAGAGAAATTATCACAGGCTCACACGAGAGTGCTGTTTCAGATGTTAACGTGTCGTTAAAGACTATAGCTGGGAATTCAGTTTTAATAGATCCGAGGTCGTGAACGTCTTCATTATCCCAGATCTTACCAAACGTAGCAGTTTCCCAGTTATACAGCTTACCACGCCTACGAGCTTTTTCTTCCTCTAGCCTGATATACTCCTCCATAGTAATGTTGGGGTCGTCCATTTTAACCTGTAATAAATTCGCTAGGAAAGAAAACTGTCAAATAGCTTATACGCCATATTCAGTAAACTAAATACGCCGTATTGATGGTTGAGTCGAATACGCTATATTGGTTTGAAAAAAATGTATATGCCGTATCCAAGAAGTTGAATACGTCGTATTGGTTTGAAATTTTTTTACAGCGTACTTTGAATAATGCAGAAAACACACAAACACACAATATGCAAAAATATACAATACAGAAAATCAAACACACAAATATGCAAATTAATCTAAGCTACACTAAATCTAAACTAAAACACTAAAAAATAAGAATTAAACAACTTCACTCCCCGGTAACGGCGCCAAAAACTTGATGTGTCGTTGTGTAGGTGTTATTTATGTATCAAGTTTTACTATTTATTTTATGCCGACTATACCTAAAAACAACACTTTAACGGGCAGTGTACCCGGTCAGATGGAGTTTCGTGGTAAGTAGGGTGTCGATCACTAAGAGCGAGAGCGTTAATTACTAATTCTATCAGTATTTTAGTTATCTAAGTTAAACCTAAAACTAATGCAAAAAGGGGGGTTTCAGCCTAAGAGACTGGCACGGTTTTATGTATCTAAGCCAAGGTTTTGATGACAAGTAAAGCAATAAACACACACAAGAAGACAAGCAAACGATAGAGAAGCGGTCGAGAACTAATGTAAGGAAAACGTATCAACCATGAATAATCCGATAAATCGCAGGTTTGTTTAATAGTGCAATGATTGTTATCTCGAAGGGAATATCATTCCTAGACTTAGGCGGTACTTCTTCCTAAGACCTAGACACGCTAATTCTGTCACAATTAGACGCATCCGCATAAAGCATCCTTATGTTGATTATTATCTATCTTAGGATCTAAGTAATGGTGCTCTTACTAAACCCTAGCTTATGGAGACTTTACCCACTTACTACTTAACAATGATCTATATACTAGTAGTCCACTGTCCGAGTCTTTACCTATAGAATAAGAACATACTCGTTGATCTTAGGGTCACCTGCTAGTCCAACTAAGCTCACTATTCTAAAGGCAAAGATAGGTCAATATTAGTGATTCTATGATTCTAGATATATAAATTGCAATATGGAGAGCTATCCCGGACTCTTAGCCTACGCCCAAACAACACCGAAGTTGCAGCGCATTAAATATGTAGGACTAGACCCAGTTGAATGATAGGTTGTATACTTAAGCACGCAAATAAATATAAATTGATAAACATAAACAACAATCAACGATAAATTAAGCAATCGATATAAACAAACCAAACATTAGATCTTCATAAACATGGCTGATACCTAAAGGTATCAGCCGATAGTCATTGTAAAAATATACATGGTTTGATATATGAACGATTAAAATAAAGAAACCTTAATCGAACGCCTATTCGGTTGCATGAAGATTACAAGAGTTTTCCTATGATCTTGAGGCTCTTTTCTGACCTTCTACGCTCCTTTATTTGTATATTGGTCGACTTGGTGGTTTAGGGTTTCACTTGCATTCCTAAAACTAAGTTTTAGATCGTCTATTTATATAGTCT
>BQNB010045889.1:0-44027 GCA_026074375.1 Tanacetum coccineum | reverse complement strand
TGAGTGTTCGGTTAGAAAAAGAATAATATTAGAAAATATTAATTTGATTTTATTTGGTCCTTCCAATCTAATTGTTTAATCATGATTCCCTCTGCATTTGTAAAGGATATATACTTTTAAATTGTTGGGATTTAACATCTAGGTAACCAAGTAGCTACGAGTACGCAACGGATGGATCTAGTAATAGCATATGGTTAACACATAATAAGAAGTAAATAGAAAGCGTACCTCTTAGCCAATTGATCAAGAAAACGAATAAAACGACTAAAGTAAATCGCCTCTACGGTTGCTCACACAGTCACGTCAACCGAATACGTTAAGTTGTCTAGACTTAACTTCACAACCAAACACCGCGTGTAGAATCGATTCTCAAAACAACACTTGTATTAAACCGAATATCAAACCACCGAATTAGGGTTTATAGGAAAACCCTAATTACCGAAAATCAAAGCAACCCGAAAACCTTGTTGGGGTTTTTATCTTCGAACCACAATAACCACGAACACCTTGTGTTTAGAACTAGTAACGTCAAGCTGGGAAGTACAAGTGAAATCGACTAGAACCTTAAAGGGTTAAGTCGAATTCAGTGAGAAACAAGAACCGAAAATCAAATAACCCTAGAGAGGGTTTTTGTTGAGTTCGGCTGGAAAAGAAATCAAGAGAAAACTGAAACTGGTTTGAGTTTTTTAGAGTTGTATGTCGTATGGAATGAGTATGGGGTGAGGGGTACCCTAGCATAGATAACCTAGGAAACAAGTCCTAGTTATATCACAACACCTCTTTTCCTTGTCCTCCTTATCTAAACCGAAACCTGGAACCCTCAAGGAACATTCCATTCGTTTCCAGCTTTAAGACAACACTCAATTTCATGTCTTAATCGGTTTAAGTCCTTGTGGTTTATATTAATAACGTTTGTGAAGTGCAAAACATATTCTCCGTGTATTAACGTGTGTTCCCCCAATAGGCTCACATATTCGTAACGTATATGTGCTAGCCAACTACCATAATCCAACAATAGGTGCAGCAGCATCATGTTCAGAACCTGAAAATGTAGGCTAATCAGTTAGCTTAGTACATATTGAGTTCATAACGAGTATACACATATAACAAACTTAGAAGCCCCGTATGATTCTTAAGTCTACTAACAAGTTTTGACATACTTTTCAATTGATTTGAAGATGTTAGCAGATAAGCTTGTTGTTAGCGGCAAAAGGTGATGCAATACCAATGGTTTACTCTATGGTAATTCATAGTCAACAAAACAAGTTTTATATGGACCGATACTTTGTCATCAATTGATTTGAAGATGTTAGCAGATAAGCTTGTTGTTAGCGGCAAAAGGTGATGCAATACCAATGGTTTACTCTATGTCTCTTATCAAATATGGCCAGCCTTATTAACTATGATGCAATCCTCCAATGGTATCACTCTCTCATCGTAAACGTCCAGTTGACCGGTAAATGAAGGCTTTTGAAGAGATAGGTCATGAGTTCAATCTAAACTCCTGGCTAAAAGATCACTTGACATATGCTCATTGTTTGGGGCTTAATCCTTGGGGAAGGGTTAATTGGCACCTGAGAGGGTGCATTCAGGATTTTCTTGATTTAAAATACGTGAAGTTAGGTGTGTTAAAATACCCATTAAACTTTGTCAAATGTTTCAAAATACCCATCAAACTATCTCGGATGTTCACTTATCAGACATGAACCCAATCTGAAGTGGATCATAAGGGTATAAATTTATGACGTGACAGTACATTTGTCCGTTGACGTGGATTTTGGAGGTAAAAAACGAGTTTTGTTGATATCGACCCAAAAGAAACAAAGTTTGATGGGTATTGTGGTATTTTATAAAGTTTATATCCGATAATGGAACTTTTGAGAAAGTTCATTTCTATTAGATGTCATTAACCCTACATCTAATAGCAAGTCAACTACAATAAGAAAACATATTATAATTGTTAAAACTTTTGTGCATATACTACTTCGAATCAATCAAGATATTAGCATAAACTAGCACCAAATATTTCACATGGATAATTAGGTGATCAATCAAGGTAACTCGAAAGATATTTGTACGAAAAAATGAAAAGAAACACACACATGATTTACATGAGTTGCACACTAAAACAAATAAATCCATTTCGTTACCTAACAACATTTGTCACTAACATCACATCTGCAACTCACAAATCAGCAACTGAAATTTAACTGACCGAATTCTTTAGCCGTTACTTAACAGTAATTGGAATTGCGTTTCGGAGAAGATTCGTCTTGCCATTGCATTCGCAAAACACAAACAATCAGAAATGTTCGCCAAACTAGTTGGAGAAAACGCGATTTTGAAAAAGAACTTGGTTATTGACAATGAAGTTGACAAAAGAAATGGTGTTGACAAGCTACATTAATGATGCCATTCTCAAGGGTCTAACTTATATTTGTTCAATTCATTTTAACTTGTTATCCGATGCATTCGTCTTACCCGTTGGCTTATGAATCTAATCATGAAAACTAAAAATCCTTAAATATCTTCATTTGCTTGATTTGCATGCATCTTTCCCACGTTCATTTGGTTTTCCACAAGTTTAGTGAGTAGTTTAGACCATGTAACTATGTAAGCATGTTCCCGTGTTGTTTTATATTCCTAGAAAATAGGTTAGTAGTGTACGTTTTGTTTTGTATTTATATGTAACTTATCTTTGCAAATGAAAGAAGAGAAGAGAAGAAAATGAAATGAAAAGTTAGTTCAAGTTTAGTTGTAAGTTTAGTCATGTATTAGGAGAGTGATCATCTCAAATGGATCTTCTATCATGTATTATGTGCAGCATATAGGGTTGGTGAGTCACAAAAATTATATCTACTCACAACTATAAAGCAATAAAGGAGTTGAGGATTACAAATATAACTTGACATCTTTCTTATCATGTATTATGTGCAGCATATAGGGTTGGTGAGTCACAGAAATTGTATCTACTCACAACTATAAAGCAATAAAGGACTTGAGGATTACAAATATAACTTGACATCTTTCTTATCATCCAAAACTTGAAAACTACAATTCCTTGAAACATAACAATGGCTGGTACGTTGATGAAGATTGCTTGTGTTATGGTTGCTTGCATGGTGGTGTTTGCACCACATGCAAATGCCATCACCTGTGGTAACTTCAGGTTTGGAAACTGGAAAATGTATTGTATGAAAACTAGAAAACCATTTTTTTAAATTAAAAAAATTGTTTTAATAGATCAGTTATTATGTATGAACTCTAATTATAAGCATAAAAAGAGTAGTTCCCGACCGATCTATTTATCTTCTCCTCATATAGATCACCTTTAGATAGAGTGGTTCATAACCGATCTTTTTGAGGGCTTCCAACCGTTCTTCTATATGAAGTTTTCTGTAGTAGTGATTTAATAAAACTTCAAACAATATCAAAATGGATTGCTATTTAGTAATTTTAACTAAGCATTTTATAGAAGTACGTGAACTCGGTTTAAAAGAGGTTATGTTTATATAATCGTGGATGCTTTTAGATAATGCATATTATTGTGATGGTGTGAAGAATCATAAAAAGTTCACATACTTGCTGCAGTCGGTACTAGGACTGATCTTGTATGGAATACTAACACCACATTTGCCGGGGAGGCTAGAAGCTAAAGCAGGTTTTACCCCTTTGATACCGCCAATACCGCCAAATAAAACATATCTGAAAACGCAACCAGAAGTGCGGTTTTCCCCCCCTTGTCGTAGTAGCAGCTTTTCTAAATCACCTAACACCCTTGCAACAAGATTCTAGGTGTAATGGGACCACCATATCTCAGGTATCCGAACCAAGACGGCCAACCTGAAGTTACCTGACCCCACAGGTGATGGCATTTGCATGTGGTGCAAACACCACCATGCAAGCAACCATAACACAAGCAATCTTCATCAACGTACAAGCCATTGTTATGTTTCAAGGAATTGTAGTTTTCATGTTTTGGATGATAAGAAAGATGTCAAGTTATATTTGTAATCCTCAAGTCCTTTATTGCTTTATAGTTGTGAGTAGATACAATTTATGTGACTCACCAACCCTATATGCTGCACATAATACATGATAGAAGATCCATTTGAGATGATCACTCTCCTAATACATGACTAAACTTACAACTAAACTAATTACTAAACTTGAACTAACTTTTCATTTCATTTTCTTCTCTTTCATTTGCAAAGATAAGTTACATATAAATAGAAAACAAAACGTACACTACCAACCTATTTTCTAGGAATATAAAAGAACACGGGAACATGCTTACATAGTCCAGCGATCTCAATGAAACAACTTAAAGATTATACGATCAGCTCATGTCTTAGACTTCTTTGCAGTCTAAACTCTAAACGCACGGATCAGTCACAACAATGGAAGGCCTATGGAACAGAAAAGACGGATTCACCAACGTTTTATGAATGAAGTTTGATCGTTTACCCATAGTGCTAGAGAATTGTTCAAATGCTCACTCGACTTGAAATAACTAGTTAATTACAGTAGTTTGAAATGCGTCAGATACATATAGCTAGTTTTTAAAACATTTATTAAAATCAATCCAGTAAAACAATCACAAAACGATTACACTATCAAAGACAAGACTATCTTATTTGAAAATTAATTATTGCGAATTGTTTTTGTTCCTCGATCTCTTCTTTTTTCCACCCTCTCCCTTTTTTCTCATCAGACTTCTCGAGTCATGACCTCTTAGTTAATGATGATTACATCAATGTCTCTAATTTCCTGTATAAGTGTTTTTTCAAAAAATTACTGAGAGGGAGATAAAAAATTCTAAACTCGATAAACTTGTAGAGTAAAATAAGCTTAAATAGTACCTTTGAACCGTTTTTTCTGCTCCTGCTCCTCGTCTGCTCTTTTCTTTCTCTCAGTCTCACCATCAGAATGAAATGCATTTTTCTCTCCATCTTTTAGAGTATAAGCTTCCTCAATGTCTCTCCATTCCTTGAATTGTGTTTGAAAATTATAAAGGAAAAATCATTAACCAATCCGAGACATGGTACAGATGTAGAGTAAACGGGTAAACGGATGAAAGACAATAAGCATACTTATTTATACGTGTTATGGAACTTCATTAAGTTCCTCATCGTTGCCTGAAAAGAAGCCAGCATTGGCGCTTTCATTCAGCAACTTTGGTAAAACACATATCTATACTACTTAATAAAGAAAAAACGTATTTACTTATAAAAGTAATCATCTAGTAGTAATAAAAGAGGGAAAGAATTCGCTTAACTCAGATCAATCTTCAACATACTTAGGATGCATGATTACTAGTGTGGATAAAGGACCTTTGAATAAAATAACTAGAACCTGCCTTACAATCCAGTTTGGATCAGTTCAATTCCCCAATTCCAATAACCACCAACCCTCTTCTTAAGGAGTGTTTGTTTAAGTTTACTTTTGGCTTATGAGTCGTATGGTTCTGGCATATGATTTATAAACTCATTATCTTTTGGCTTATTTTGAAAACTATGAGCTTATATAAGCTTATTATATCATAAGAAGCCTATAAGTTTCAAAACAAGTTACCCATATTGCTCTTTTAAAAAAATTAAGCTTAAGCTAAAAACAAAAATCATATACCTAGTGAAGCCTAAACACAAAAATTAAGCTTAACCATGAGCTTATATAAGCTTATTATGTTAGCCTCTGACTGATAATCCCTTGCTCTTTCATATTTGCTTTCATGGTTCTAACTGTGACATCCGTGATTTAATCAGGTTAGTGAGACCTTTAGAAATGGTTAAGAGTTCATTTTATGTGTTTAAGTGTTGTGCTATGTGATTTTATGTGTGCTAAGTGAGATAAGTATGTGTTTTATATCAACTTGGGGTGTATGCGCATCTTATTTTGATGTATGAATGTGTTAGTGATGGATATTCCATGTGTTCACATGTGATGATGATGGAAATGATTGACATGTTGCGTGTAATGCTATGTCAAATGTTTGAAATATTGAGAGATGAGTTTTATAGGAAATGTGGCAATTAGAAATGAAGTAAGTGAGTGAAATATAAAAGTATGTAGCAAACTTTCTAAAATTAGAAAGTGAAAAGTGAAATGAAAAGTTATATTTAGAAAGTGTAATATTTAACGTTTAAGTAAAAAGGTTTAATCAAATTAGCTTAAGTTTTTATAAAAATTTAAGGTAATATAGTAAATTAGTTAATTAATGATTAAATAAAAAAAAATAAAAAAATCATAATAATATAGGTGTGTTTGGACGATCGGGTTAGGATAAAGAAGAAAAAAAAAGATTATGATTTATCTAGACACAATTCTAATGAGACTAGGACTCAAACTAGGAGCCTATATAATCAAAACCTAGTTCTCCCTTCCCCCTTATTGTTGAGCCGTGCGAATCCCCTCCCCCAAACCCTAGAAGAGTTGAAATTTATTGGTGATCCAAAAGAAGTCATTCAAGTGTTGTTTAGGAGCTTATAATCAAAGGTAAGTATGTTTAATCCTAGTTAATTAATGTATTCATGTAACCCTAATTATGATGGATCTAGGGTTTTAATTAAAATACAGAATGTTTATGATATATTATGATTGTAGTATGCTTAGGATTGAATTAGATGAGTATGCATGCACTTGGTTAGGTTAGATTTGCGTTAAAACTTGATTTAGGTTTGAGCAGAATTTTAGGTCATGTTGTTCGATCGATATCTCAATGATGGTAACATGTATTGAGGTGTTTCTTGAGGCTAAGAATAAGTTCAGAGTCTATTTTTCAAAAAGTCCGGCCTCGAACGATTTTGAGTTGGGAAAAGTTAATTAAAAGTTAGTTACAAACAAAGTTATCAAAACAGTAAATACGGGTCAGATTTAAGTCATGTTTGAGAGGGTAAAACCCTAGCTTAAAAGTGGAATTAGGATTAGCCAATTGACAGAGGTTAAGCTCAATATGTATATGAAGAAACCCCAAAAGGATAGCTTCTGATTTTAAGTCTAAGTAGGGTAATTAGGGTCATACTTTTTAGTGTGCAATCAGATCCGAATCGGGACAGTTTTGAAGTTTGATTTTATTTGGGATAGTTGTACATGTAATGAGCACTTGAGATTCACAAGATAATTGATTAACACATAAAAGAACATGGGTGATTTTTGGTATAATTTATGGAGGTCATAAAGTAAGGGTTTTGAGTACGTAAAGACACATTAAAATTCAGCAATTCTGAGTAAATTGTAAGTAACTAGTGTAATGAGTTAATGAGGTGGTTAAGGTTGGGCATGGTGTCAGGGTGACCCATGATGGTTAATTACACCCTTAGACATCCATCATATGTGTGTTACATGGACTAGAGCTTTTAGCTTGGTCGCGTGTAACCGAGGTTTATTTATTTGTATAGTTACGTGTTGAGATTTGGAAGCTGCAATTGAGTATTCAGGTGAGTTTCATAGTCCCACTTTTTACTGTGTTTTAAACTTGGGATGGAAATGATGCAAAGTGTCTTGAAATGTTTTAGATTGTTGTGATTATGTGTTTACTTTGTGCATGGATTGTTACATGGCTATTATATGTTATGTGCTACGAGCCTAGTATGGGATAGGTTCGTATCATGCTACATGTTATATGATGTGATATGGATTGTGTTTTGTGAAAGGAATTGTTGCCTAGTCAAGAGGATTACTTACGAGTATCCTTGGCCTGAGCTAGAGGGAATGTGATTTGGTTGGACGCTTGCATGTCCCGGGAATAAACATGTTAAGTATTAGTGATTGGCCTGCATGTATTTCGTGTTAGCATGTCAGGAAATCATAGATTTGGGAACGGATGGGTACGCCTACCCAGTATATGAATTGTTGGTATGATTGATTGGATAGTATGCATGTTAGCTTGTATAGTAGTTAGTAACTGTTCTGCTATGCATGTCTTTATAATCACAGTAATTTGGTAACGTGTTTTGGAAAAAGGTTTGATATGAGAGTCTGAAACCTATGTTTCTCACCAACCATTGTGTTGACGTATAAGCATCATTTTCAGGTATAAAGCAAGATGAGGTTAAAGGAAGTGGCTAGAAAGAGACCATAGGAATGCATATGGAGTCTATATCCGGATTTTTTTTTTCATTTCGTATTTGTTTACTTGAACTGCGTTTGATTTTTCTTAGGTTGTGAGAAAATGTTATGTCTTTGTATTGATGAGACCCTTTTTCATTAATGAAAGATTCTTTGTTTTTGGTATTGTCACGACATATCGTGTCATTTATATTTTGTATTGCATATAGTGATTCTCTATTATTGACACCATTGTGTTGTGATTATATCCACTCTCATTATGCCTTGTAATTTCGCCTTGGCGAAGTGTCACAGATTGGTATTAGAGCCTTTGATTGTAGAGAAGTAAGTGATTGAACCTAGACTATAACCTAGGAGTCCCTCATATAGTTGCATTTTAGGGTTTAAGTGTATATGTATGTATCTACTATATTTTCTCGCTACTTAAAAGCTTTAATTTTTCCTATTTTTGTTACGATTATATAATACAATATATATACCTTACATTATGGGGATCTAATAGTATATATACCCTTCTTTGTGTTATTTTAGTCATGTCTCCTCCAGATCGTGCGTCTCGTGCTAAGTTCCATTGGGGAACCGCCTTCGCAACTGGACTCAAGCGTTATACTGATCCAGAGACGAAGCTTAGGATGAAGCATACGAACCGTAGAGTCCGAATACCGAAAGGTCAGTATCCACGCCGAATCGAATCAAAGCTAACTAAGAAACAAGTAGGAGGAGAATGGGTCTTAGAGAGAGATGATAATGATTTCGAAGGATGGATGATGGAGAAATCTCTGAATTCCCTAAGTACCACTCATCAAGAGAGGAAGAACCAACTGAACAACCTAGAGTTTTAAATAAGTATGGATTTGTTGATCACCCAGAGCTTCAAAGGAATGAATTTGCTCTACATCGACTACCCTAAAGAGAAGACAACATGAATGGTTGGTTGATTAAGGATGAGAATGAGCCTCTAGAGCATGAAGCATCAGATAAGGAGGTTGAATCTGATCTTGAGTCCACCGCAAGTAGTAAGCCTAAGTGGAAGAAGATAGCTAAAGCTGATACTGACCGCGCGTCTCGCAACTGTCCTTATTGTTCTAAGTGACTGATATGTTTTAGCTTGTTTTCATTTCCTTTCAACGTTTGGAGCCATGTTAGGAATGTTATTTTCAACTCTTGGATTTTGAGTATTTTAATATGATAAAAGTGATTATTAGGGTTATTCCCTTGTATGAATTGTTGTTTTCATTTTTGAAATTAGGTGCTATGTGGTGTGTTTATGAAGTGTCGTCATAGGAGGGAGTACAAATGTGAAAGGAGGCATCTATAATTATGGTGGCTAACAGAATTATACATGCACTCACAACCCAGTGACCTTGCAAGTAAGATACATGGATTATTGTTGATGTGTTGTATGCATGTATATGGTTATCAAAGAATATGATAAGATCGTGATTCTTATTATATCGTCTAATGTATATAAATTTTATCTCATATAAAAAATGACTCCATCACGTCGAAGCGGTCCTAACAACAACAACAATGAGGAGAACCCTAACATTGTTGCTATCATCGCGCAGCAATTGCAAACCATTCTTCCTTAGATTGTCACCCAAGTGACTAACAACGTGAATAATGCTAATAGTGGGAATTGTGAAATGGTAGGGAACAATACTGTACCTACAAAGGTTCATAGGCATGCAACCCTAAAGAGTAGATGAAAGAGAGTGCGATAGCACTTACCCGATGGATTGAGAAGATGGAGAATGTAATTGACAATAGTGGGTGTGCTGAGAATCAAAAGGTGAACTATGTTGCTAGCTCGTTTGTAAACAAGGCTTTGACTTGGTGGAATACTCAAGTTCAAGCAAGAGGTCGCGAAGCTGCAATAGGTATGTCATGGACTGATTTTAAGGCATTGCTTGTAGAGGAGTTTTGTCCTAGCAATGAAATAGAGAAGTTGGAATCTGAGTTTTGGAATCATAAGATATGGTGGGAATAATGGATGTTCCTACAAGACTTTCACTGCTTGCAACCCTAAAGAGTTTGATGGGAAGGGTGGTGCAGTAGCACTCACCCGTTGGGTGGAGAAGATGGAGTCGGTGTTTGATAATAGTGGTTGTATTGCGAATCAGAGAGTGAGGTATGCTGCTAGTTGTTTTGTGAACAAAGCTTTGACATGGTAGAACACACAAGTCCAAGCGAGAGGTCGTGAAGCGGCAATTGGTATGAGTTGGAACGATTTTAAGGTGTTGCTTGTAGAGGAGTTTTGCCTAAGCAGCGAGATGGAAAAGCTAGAGAATGAGTTTTGGAACCACACTATGGTGAGAGCCAACCATGTCACCTACACTAACAGGTTTCATAAGCTGGCAAAACTAGTTCCTCATTTGGTTACTCTCGAATCTTCGCGTATCAAGAGGTAAATCAATGGGTTGGCACCTCAAATCCGTGGTATGCTTCGTGCGACCCAGCCAACTACTATTCAGAGTGCTATATTGACGGCTGGAATACTCACTGACGAGGCTGTCCGTTGTGGGACATTGACTAAGGGAAATGATAAGAGGAAAGAGATGGAGGAACCGAGAAAGCAAGGGAGTACAGGGAAGGACAATAAGATGTCGAGGACTGGATAAGGGTTTGTGGCAACAGTTCCTCCCAGGAATGACAATGTGAGCACATACCCTAAATGTGCTAAGTGTTATGCTTTCCACCCGTAGAATGCATCTTGTAAGCTTTGCTATAACTGCCAAAAACCGGGTCATTTGGCAAGACAATGTTGGGCACCGATTAGGCAAGTGGTGCCTGTGAATGCGGTTAGAATGGGGCCGAATCAGAGGGTATGCTATGAATGTGGGAGTCTTGACCATTTTCACAATGGTTTCCCTAAATGGAAACAAGCGACTAGACAAACAAGAAACCCGTTGGCTTTGGAAGGAAACATGAACATTCGAAACAATGGAAACCGAGTAAGAGGAGGAGCATTTAATAGGAATGCAATAGAGGCTCTACAGGATCCCAAAGTTATGACTGGTACGTTTTCTTTAAACGACCAATTTGCTACTGTTCTTTTCGATTCTAGAGCAGATTTTAGTTTTATTTCTACTAAGTTTGCGCCTTTGCTAAATGTGAAACCTTGTATTGTAAACCTCAGTTATGTGATAGAGATAGCTAATGGTAAGAGTGTAGAAGTTGATAGGGTTATTCAAAACTGCAAACTAGAACTAGGAAACTCCTTGTTTACTATAAATTTGATACCGTTGGGACATGGAAGTTTTGACGTGATTGTGGGGATGGACTAGTTATCCAAGAATAAGGCTGTTATCGTGTGTCATGAGAAAGTGGTAGAGATACCCATAGGAGAGGGTGGAATACTTAGAGTTTATAGGGAACGTACTTTGGGAGCCGCCAAATGCCTAATGAACGTTAAGATAGATGAACTTAGGATAAGTGATATACCGGTGGTGCGAGATTTAACTAATGTGTTTCCGAAAGATCTGGTGGGGTTACCACTGCAGCGACAAGTTGAGTTCCATATAGATTTAGTTCCTAAAGTGACGCCAATCGCAAAGTCTCCATATCGTCTGGCACCCTCAGAGATGCAAGAATTGTTTGGGTAGCTTCAAGAGTTGCAAGACAAGGGTTTCATACGACCTAGTCATTCACCATGGGGAGCACCTGTGTTGTTCCTGAAGAAGAAGGATGGGTCATTTCGTATGTGTATCGACTATAGGGAGCTGAACAAATTAACTGTTAAAAACTGTTATCCACTCCCTAGGATCGATGACTTATTTGATCAGCTGCAAGGAGCGTGTTATTTCTCTAAGATAGATCTTCGGTCAGAGTATCATCAGCTACGTGTGCATGAGGATGACATCCCAAATACCGCATTTCGAACGAGATATGGACATTTTGAGTTTACGGTTATGCCTTTTAGGTTAACCAATGCGCCATCGGTCTTCATGGACTTGATGAACCGGGTGTGCAAACCGTATCTAGATAAGTTAGTCATTGTCTTCATTGACGACATCCTGATCTATTCAAAGACGAAGGAAGAGCATGAAGTTCACTTGAAGTTAGTCATGGATTTACTGATGAAGGAGAAGCTGTATGCGGAGTTTTCTAAGTGCGAGTTTTGGATGCAGGAAGTGCATTTTCTTGGACACGTGGTTAACCAGAACGGTATTCATGTGGACCTAAGTAAAATTGAGGCGGTAAAGAATTGGAAAACACCTACAACGCCATCGGAAATTTGATCGTTTTTAGGATTAGCAGGCTATTATCGGTGTTTCATCGTGAATTTCTCCAAGATTGCTAAACCCCTTACTTAGCTAACTTAGAAAAACCAAAAGTATGAGTGGGGCAAAAAAGAGGAAAAAGTGTTTGAGACCTTGAAAAAAAGCTATGTGATGCACCTATTTTGTCATTACCGGACGAAGTTGAAGATTTTGTAGTTTATTGCGATGCATCGAATCAAAGATTAGGTTGTGTACTCATGTAAAGAGGCAAGGTAATTGCCTATGCATCGATACAACTAAAGATTCACGAGAAGAATTATACAACATACGACCTAGAGTTGGGAGCTGTCGTGTTGGCTCTTAAGACATGGAGGCATTATTTGTATGGCACAAAGAGTGTTATCTACACGGATCACAAGAGCCTTCAGCATATTTTTGACCAAAAGGAGTTAAACATGCAGCAAAGGAGGTGGATCGAGCTATTTAGTGATTATGAGTGTGAGATTCACTACCATCCTGAAAAGGCAAATGTGGTGGCTGATGTGCTAAGAAGAAAGGAATGGGTAAAACCTAGACGTGTTCGAGCAATGGCTATGACCATTCAGTCTAGAATGAAAGAGATGATATTGGCAGCCCAAAGGGAGGCGTTCAAGCAAGGGAACGTACTTGCAGATAGGCTACGTGGTTTGGATCAGCAGATGGAAAAGAAGGAAGATGAGTGTTTGTACTTTATGGACCGCATATGGGTTCCGTTAGTAGGAGATGTGAGAATGGTAATCATTGACGAAGCTCATAAGTCTAGGTACTCTGTGCATCCTGGAGCGGATAAGATGTACCATGACCTTCGTGATATGTATTGGTGGCCAGGAATGAAGAGGGATATTGCTATCTACGTTAGTAAGTGTTTGACTTGTGCAAAAGTGAAGGCTGAGCATCAAAGACCTTTAGGTTTATTGCAACAACCGGAGATACTGGAGTGGAAGTGGGATAAGATCACTATGGATCTTATTACCAAGTTACCTAGGTCAAGAAGTGGGTATGATGCGATATGGATAATAGTCGATAGACTTACCAAATTAGCTCATTTCCTACTAATTCGTGAGGATTTTAGTACGGAGAAGTTGGCAAGGTTATACATTGACGTAATTGTGGCTCGACATGGAGTGCCGGTGTCGATTATTTCAGATTTAGATGGGCGATTCACTTCACATTTTTGGCAAACAGTACAAAAAGCCTTAGGGACAAGGTTAGACTTGAGTATTGCTTATCATCCTCAGACGGATAGGCAGAGTGAGCGTACAATTCAGAGGATATGTTAAGGGCATGTGTTATAGATTTTGGTGGTAGTTGGGATGTCCATCTGCCATTAATAGAGTTTTCTTATAACAACAGTTATCATTCGAGCATTTGGTGTGCTCCGTTTGAAGCATTGTAATGTAGAAAGTGTAGGTCGCTTGTGTTATGGGTAGAGATTAGAAAGGGGAGTTTAATTGGACCTGAGTTGGTAATAGAGACGACGGATAAGATGGTATTGATAAAGGAAAAGCTCAAAGCATCGAGGGATCGTCAAAAGAGCTATGCGGATAAAAGACGTAAACCATTAGAGTTTGAGGTTGGTGATCGAGTATTATTGAAGGTATCGCTGTAGAAGGGCATAGTGCGTTTTGGAAAGAAAGGTAAGTTAGCACCTAGATACGTAGGACCGTTTGAGATCCTAGAAATGATTGGCCTTGTAGCTTATAGGTTAAGGTTACCTGAGGAGTTGAGTAGTGTGCAAGACACATTTCTGTGTCAAATCTGAAGAAATGTCTGATGGATGCTAGTTTGCATGTGCCATTGGATGAGATTAAGATCGATAAGACACTTCGTTTTGTCGAGGAACCGGTAGAGATTGTGGATCGAGAAATTAAGAAGTTAAAACGTACGAAGATAACGCTTGTGAAAGTTAGATGGAATTTGAAACGTGGTCCTGAGTTTACTTGGGAACACGAAGACCAGATGAGAATTAAGTATCCACAGTTGTTCGTGGACCGAGTTATTGAACCTGCTAGTTAAATCTCGAGACGAGATTTCCTCAAAGAGGGGATACTGTGACATCCGTGATTTAATCAGGTTAGTGAGACCTTTAGAAATGGTTAAGTGTTCATTTTATGTGTTTAAGTGTTGTGCTATGTGATTTTATGTGTGCTAAGTGAGATATGTATGTGTTTAATATCATCTTGGGGTGTATGGGCATCTCATTTTGATATATGAATGTGTTAGTGATGGATATTCTTCCATGTGTTCACATGTGATGATGATGGAAATGATTGACATGTTGCATGTAATGCTATGTCAAATGTTTGAAATATTGAGAGATGAGTTTTATGGGAAATGTGGCAATTAGAAATGAAGTAAGTGAGTGAAATATAAAACTATGTAACAAACTTTCTAAAATTGGAAAGTGAAAAGTGAAATGAAAAGTTATATTTAGAAAGTGTAATATTTAGCGTTTAAGTAAAAAGGTTTAATCAAATTAGCTTAGGTTTTTATAAAACTTAAGGTAATATAGTAAATTAGTTAAATAATGATTAAATAAACAAATAAAAATAATAATAATATAGGGGTGTTTGGACGATCGGCTTAGGATAAAGAAGAAAAAAGAAGATTATGATTTATCTAGACACAATTCTAATGAGACTGGGACTCAAACTAGGTTCCTATATAATCAAAACCTAGTTCTCCCTTCCCCCTTATTGTTGAGTCGTGCGAATCCCCTCCCCCAAACCCTAGAAGAGTCAAAATTTATTGGTGATCCGAGAGAAGTCATTCAAGTGTTGTTTAGGAGCTTATAATCAAAGGTAAGTTTGTTTAATCCTAGTTAATTAATGTATTCATGTAACCCTAATTATGATGGATCTAGGGTCTTAATTAAAATACAGAATGTTTATGATATATTATGATTGTAGTATGCTTAGGATTGAATTAGATGAGTATGCATGCACTTGGTTAGGTTAGATTTGCATTAAAACTTGATTTAGGTTTAAGCAGAATTTTAGGTCATATTGTTCGATCGATATCTCAATGATGGTAATATGTATTAAGGTGTTTCTTGAGGCTAAGAATAATTTCAGAGAGTCTATTTTTCAAAAAGTCTGGCCTCGAACGATTTTGAGTTCGGAAAGTAAATTAAAAGTTAGTTACAAAAAACGTTGTTAAAACAGTAAATACGGGTCAGATTTAAGTCATGTTTGAGAGGGTAAAACCCTAGCTTAAAGGTGTAATTAGGATTAGCCAATTGACAGAGGTTAAGTTCAATATCTATATAAGGAAACCCTAGAAGGAGAGATTCTGATTATGTGTCTAAGTATAATATTTAAGGCCATACTTTTTAGTGTGCAATCAGATCCGAATTGGGACAGTTTTGAAGTTGGATTTTATTTGTTATAGTTGTGCATGTAATGGGGTTCATGAGAATAGTACAATATTAGTAAACTCATAAATAAACTTAGGTATTTTTGGTAAAAATTCTATTAAGGTCACAAGTATGGTTTTTAAGTTGGTAAAGATACACTAACATTCTCATTTTTTGAATAAAATTATAGTTCGACTAGTGTAATGTTTTAATGAAGTGGTTACGGTTGGGCATGAGTGTCAGGTGCCCCAGGTGGTTTAATGAAACCCTTAACATCATCATATGTGAGTTACATGGACTAGAGCTTTTAGTTTGGTCGCGTGTAACCGTGTTTTATTTATTGTATAGTTGCGTGTTAAGCTTTGGAAGGTGCGCTTGAGCATTCAGGTGAGTTAAAACTTTGTGCATGGACTGTTACTTGGCTATTATATGTTATGTGCTACGAGCCTAGTATGGGATAGGTTCGTATCATGCTACATGTTATGTTATGTGATATGGATTGTGTTTAGTGAAAGGAATTGTTGCCTAGTCAGGAGGATTACTTGCGAGTATCCATGGCCTGAGCTAGAGGGAATGTGATTTGGTTGGACGCTTGCATGTCCCGGGAATAAACATGTTAAGTATTAGTGATTGGCCTGCATGTACTTCATGTTAGCATGTCAGGAAATCATAGATTTGGGAGCGGATGGGTATTCCTACCCAGTATATGAGTTGTTGGTATGATTGATTGGATAGTATGCATGTTAGCTTGTATAGTAGTTAGTAACTGTTCTGCTATGCATGTCTTTATAATCACAGTAATTTGGTAACGTGTTTTGGAAAAAGGTTTGATATGAGAGTCTAAAATCAATGTTTCTCACCAACCATTGTGTTGACGTATAAGCATCGTTTTCAGGTATAAAGCATGATGAGGTTAAAGGAAATGGCTAGAAAGAGACCATAGGAATGCATATAGAGTCTATCTCTGGATTTTTTTTTCATTTCGTATTTGTTTACTTGAACTGCGTTTGATTTTTCTTAGGTTGTGAGAAAATGTTATGTCTTTGTATTGATGAGACCCTTTTTCATTAATGCAAGATTCTTTGTGTTCGGTATTGTCACGACATATCGTGTCATTTATATTTTGTATTGCATATAGTGATTCTCTATTATTGAACCCATTGTGTTGTGATGATATCCACTCTTGTTACGCCTCGCGTTTCCGCCTGGTGGGGTGTGACACTAACAATAAGAAAAATGGGTTAACCCTACCCGAACAAATATTATTTGGGTTTCTCACGAGATTGTGTATATTTTTATGAAAAAAAATAAGTTATTTACTTTGTTAGGCTGACTGAACTAATAAGTTTTCATAAATGTAACTTATAATAATAATAAGGGTAAATTTATCGACGACTGATGTTTTTCGTTTAGTCCCTCGAGCCCCGTTTTTATTTCTGTCGTTATCTTGGCCACGTCGTCCTTCCACTGAAGGGTACAAGCGTCTTTTCACTTTAAAATTTGATTGCACTGTTGGTCCCTGAGTACTTAGTTAACACAGTAAACATTATTGTTCATTTTCTTTGTCTTTTTGCGATTCTACGCTTGGTCCCTGAGCTGTATTTATCACGGCCTTAATTATTTAATCTCTATAAAAACGTGTTTAATATTTATAGATAATAAGAAAAAAAAATTATAAGAAAATTAAATTTGGAGTTAAGTATAAACGGTCATTAGTATAAAAGACTAACGTTGCAAACATTCGTTGGCTAAATGGACTAACATTGTAACTGAAAAACTAACGGAAGTTATGGACTAACGATGTAACTGAAAAACTAACAAAATTTAGTCTAAGACACCAAACCCGTGACGGGTCAATACCACAGGGAGAATATCCGCAAAAAAAAGTTTGAGGAACCAATTCTGTGAAACTCGACAAACCACAAGGACCATTTATGTAATTAACTCTATTATTTTGGTTTCTGGATTTATCATGAGATTGTGTTTATTTTTTGAAAAAAAATTATTTACTTTGTTCGAACGTAACTTATAATTGAGAAAAGTTTATTTGCATACCAATTTCTCTCCACATACCAAGGGACAAATCTCCCCCATCCATTTGAGTTTGATCTAATGATGGGGATTAATCTAATATTTAATTTTATTTAATGGATAAGATTAAACCTTAAAAAACATCCATCACCCCTTCTTACTTTTGTGTTTTTTAATTAAAACACACTTCCACCCTTATTTTTAAAAATTACATATCGCAAAAACCGCAAAACGTTAAGATACATAAATTACACCATCGTGACGAGCATTAAATTATCTTTCAATAGAGGGGCACTTTCATATACTTTCGACAAACTTTTTTTTTGTATGTTTTTTCTCGGTGTAGTATTTTGTTTGATATATCACGTGTGATATTACACTAATCTGTATGTTAGAACACTTCATATGCATTCGTAAAACGGGTACAAATATTTTTGTGGAACTTCAACTGACTCATCGTTTTTGACATTCAAAAGTATATATCCTTAGCTTTCCAACCATTTATCATACATAATTTTTGAACCTCCAAATCAAAACATTTTATTTATAGAAGTTGGTGAATATCGAAGAATTTTATTTTTTATTATCAAACCTACTTGAAGTATCACATGTGATATAACATATTTGTACGTTCGAACACTCAACATGAAATGAGCGTAAGTATTTATGTAAACATTAAATGGTTCATCATGTTTGACATTAAAAAATAAACATCTTTACCATTCTAAACATATATCAAACATAATTTGTGAAAAATAAATTAAAACACTATTTTCTCACAAAACTATGTTTTAACCATTTTAATCCTACTAACAGTATAATATCACAAGTGATACATAACATTGATTACATGTTAAGAATTTCAAAAATAACCACAGTTAGTGCCACATTATATTGTCTTTATATCACTAAGTCGCTATTAAATTTCTTATGTGGAATAACCATGACTAATTTCACATTCTATTACTTTATCACTTGGAATATTATTATTATTTTATTATCATTGGTGATACTACAATGTCAAGGGTAATAAATGTTAAGCCACTGAATCTTACTTTATAAAGGTATTGGTATAGGGTTTAGTGGTTAGGGGTTTAGTGGATTTTGGTATTAGGATATCAGTGGTAAGTGGTATTAGGGTAACGTGTCTAGATTTAAAAAGCTCGATTATGAATCAATAACCATGTTATAATACAACAAATGGTATTGAGTTTCAGTTAATTGGTATAGGAAACGTGGATCAGGGGTTAGGGTTTTTGTATACATTTAAAGTTAATGTAATGTATCACTTGTTATATAATAACCTAGTGTTAGGGTTTTAAAGTTTTTGGTATAGGGTTTATTGTTAGGATTTACGAGTATTGGTAAAGGGAATAGTGGTTAAGGGAGGGTGTTTAGGGTTTATTAGGCATAGGATTTAGTGGTTAGAGGTTTAGGATTTTGTTATAGGGTTTAGTGGTTAGTGTTTAGGTTTTTTGGATAATTGGTTTAGAGGTTATGGTTTAGGTTTTGGTATATAGGTTTTAGTATCTAACACTTGTGATTTATACCTATGTTAGGGTTTAGGATTTTTTGTATAGGGTTTAGGATTTTTGGTATAACAGTTTATAAGGGTTTTTTGTATGATTTTAAAGTTTATGTATAATCACTTGTGAGATATACCTAGTGGTTATGATATTATACTAGTGTTAGGTATTCAGAGGTTTTTGGTATAAAAGGTTCAATGGTTAGCGATTTAGGTTTTTTGGTATAATATTTAAAGTTAATGTGTATATGAGGTGTGATATTATACCTAGTGGTTAGGAATTTAGGGTTTAATGGTTATGGGCTTAGGGTTTTTGGTATAGATTTTAAAGTTTTATGTATATTTCATTTGTGATATTATACCTAGTAGTTAAGGGTTTAGGGTTTTTGGTATAGGGTTTAGTGGTTAGGGGTTTAGGGTTTTTGGTATAGTATTTAGAAGTGGTTAGAAGGGTTTATGGTATAAGGTTTAGCGGTTAGGTGTTTAGGATTTTGGTATAGGGTTTAATGGTTAGGTGTTTAGGGTTTAATGGTTACGGTTTAGGGTTTTTGGTATAGATTTTAATGTTAAAGTTTAAGGTTTTTTGTATAGAAGTTTAGTGTTAGGGGTTTAGGGTTTTTTGGTATAGGTTTTTTAATTTTATTATACATCACTTATGAATAGTAATACTTAGTTTAGGTGTTTTTGGTATAGGTTTATGTTAGCGGTTTAGGGTTTCCTTGGTATAAATTTTAGAATTTATGTATATATCACTTGTGATATTATATCTAGTGGTTAGGGGTTTAGGGTTGTTGGTATTAAGTTTAGTGGTTAGGGGTTTAGGGTTTTTGGTATAAGGGCTTAGCGTTAGTGGTTTAGGGTTTAGTTTAAGGTGGTTTAGATTTGGTAGGGTTAGTGGTTTATGTATACATCATTTGAGATATTATATCCTATTGGTCTAGGGGATTAGGTTTTTGGGTATAGCTTTGGTGGTTATGGGTTTAGGTTTTTGGTATAAGTTTTTAAATTTTATGTATACATCACTTGTGATATTAACCTAGTGTTAGGGGTTTAAGGTTTAGGTTTTAGTATATGTTTAAGGTTTAGAGGGTTTGAAGGTTAGGGTAAGGTTTAGTGTTTAGTATTTTTGATTTTATATAAGTTAGTGGATAGGAGGGGGTTTTTAGTATATAACAAAAGTGGGGGGGGGGGGGGGGGGGGGGGGGGCGGGGTATTGGTTGGTGGTTTAGGGGGGGGTTGTGTGGGGGTTGTTGGGATGTGTGTGAGGGTTTAAAGTGTATTTTTTAAAGTTTTTTTATATGTAATTTTTTTTTAAAGTTTATTTAATTTTTAAAAGTTTAAATAATAAGTTAATAGTTTATAGTTTAAAGTTTATGCTTTTTAAGATTTAAGGGGATAATATAAACACTAAACGCTATAAAAAAAACGCTATTAATAAATAAATAAAAAACCAAATAAAAAACCCAAAACCCTAAGCACTATCAATCTAAAAACCAAACACCAAAATACCCTAAAAAAGCCCACTAAAAAAACAATTAAAACTTCATAAACCTAAACATAAGCCAACTAAAGATAAACCGCATAAAAAAGTATAAAGAATCGGCGATGAACGTGATAAACCAGAAAAACCCTAAGGACCCCGCGCTCCCCTAGCTAACCACTAAACATATCAAAAATACCTGAAACCATAAACCCTATACCCTTAAACCTTAAACCTTAGATCTCCTTAGATGCAGTTGAAAAAGCGCGCGCATTATACCTAAAACGCCTAAACTCTAAACCCTAACCACTAGGTGAAAAATCACATTGATGTATACATAAAATTGAAAACTATACAAAAAACAAACCCTTAAATCGGCATAATCCAGTCCAAAGCTCATACCCAAGCCCTGAAAGCCCTAGCCAATAGTATAGATATCACAAAGGAGTGTATACTATAAACCACATCTAGCGACCGCTAACCAAACTCTAACACTTACCTCTAAACCTAACCACTAACCACGCTGAAAGTAGTGCACAAAACCTATACCTAAAAACCGAAAACTCCTAAACACAACTAAACCACTAAACGTCTATACCACAACCCTAACCCCTAACCACTTGATAAATATCAAAACGTGATATATAAGCATAAATATCTAAAATCTATAAGCAAGAAACCACTAAACCAACGTCTAACCATAATTATTGTGAATCAAGTAATGTCTATACCAAATAACCCATATAACCACTAAGTATAAATATATCAAAAAAGTGAATGTTATAAAATAAATTAAACTCTATACCAAAAAAACCCATAAACCCCTAACCACTAATGATTTGCGGCCATACGATTCCAAAACTTAACATTTAACATTAGTAAAATCTAGAGTTCTGCTAATAGCCCTAATGCGAAAACCCTAAACCCTGTAACCATTAAAAAAGACACCCTAAAGCACCTAACCATTAAGATACTACCCTAATAAGTACCAAAATCTTAAGAGACACATAACCGCATAAACCTTAAACCATTAAACCTCCCCTATTTGCTATAAACCACTAAAGTAAGAACACTATACCAATAAACCTAACAATCACCAAAAATAATCCACTAATATTTGTGCCTATAACCATAAAACCACTAAACCCTTGAACTACATAAGGTATATATATCACAAATGAAAAATATACTTATAAAAACTATTATTAGCGCTTATAGGTACACTCTCGGTCTATCCAGAAAACCCAAGCACCATAACCATTAAACCCTAAATTTCTCATAACGCACTAGGTATAATATCACACATCATATACACATTAACTTGAACATAGATATATACCATAATTCCTAAATCGTCTAACCATTAAATGCGAGTGCCCACCGGTATACCAAAAAACCCCTGAATAACCTAAAGCACATGTAGTTAAAAAGATGCTTATAAATGACGTGGGGGGGGGTGGGTGGGGGGTGGGGGGGGGGGGGGTGTGGGGGTTTGGGTGGAAGGGGTTTGGGGTTGTGGGTGGGGGATTGGGGGGGGTGGGGTTGTTGGGGGTGGTGTGGAGGGGGTGCGGGGGGGTGGTAATGATGTTGTAGGGGTAAGGGGGTAGATGGTGAAATGGTATTATTTTTTTTAAGTTTTACAGTAAATAGTTTAAATTGTAATTTTTGAAGTGTTAATAGTGATAGAGGGGTATTGTGTCAATGTTTATTGTGGTTTAGAATGTATATTGTTTAAATTGTAATTTAAATTAGTATTAGATATTTTAAATATTTTTCAATATACCCAAAAACTTAACCCCAATAACCCAGGCGGGGGGGGGGGGGGGGTGGGGGTTTAGGGTTTGGTGGGGGGGGGGGGGGGGGGGGGGGGGGGGGGGGGGGGGGGGGGGGGGGGGGGGGGGGGGGGGTAGGGGGGTGGGGAGGGGGGGTGGGGTTGGTGGTGGTGGGTGGATGGGGGGGGGGGGATTGTGGGAGGGGGGGGTGGGGTATAGGGGGGGGAGGGGGGAGGGGTTGGGGGGGGGTTGGGGGGGGGGGAATAGGGGAGGGGGGGGGGGGGGGTGGGGGGGGGGGGGGGGGGGGGGTGGGGGGGGGGGGGGGGGGGGGGGGGGTTATGTGTTTTGGTGTGGGGGAATGGGTTAGGGGGGTGGGTGTGGTGGGTGTGGGGGGTTGGGTGTTGGGGTTGTTGTGGGGTTTGGGTATGGGGGGTGGTATTGGGAGTAGTAAGGGTAGATGGTTAGGAGAGAGAGGTTGAGGTTTGGGATGTAATTGGGTATGGTGAGGGGGGTAGCATTTGGGAGTTGGGATGGCGAGAAGGGAGAGTGGTCATTAGGGGTATGATTACAGCTGGAGGTTGGATTGGTGAGAGTGAGTGTGGGTAAAAGCACAACTGATATGTGGGGTATTGTAAGCGGATTAGGAAGTAAGGGGTTTGGGTGGTGTTGTCGGGCGGGTTATGCTGGGTTAGTTCTAACAAGCCCTTATTAAGAGAGGGCGGAAGAGTTTTGGATTAAAGAAGGAGTTGGATGAGTCCATAAAAAGAGCTGGCGTAATAAAGTCGGAGGTGATAGATAGGACGAGGTGACGTGCCACGATATAGAAGAGGGTGAAAATTTTTTAGTGGATTTTATATATTGAGTAATGAGATGGATATTGATAGGTAGGTGAGAGAATAGGGTAATGAACTATTTATTATGTAGCTATTGTGGTTGGATTGACCGTATATGGGATGGGAAGAATGACTTTGTAGCGGGGGAGTTCTGGGAGGAGGCTACATTGATAGTGTAGAACCGAGTCGTGCCTACTGTTAGTAAGAAGGTGAGTGGAATAGAGAGTATCAGAGTTGGGTGTGAGCTCAATGATTAATTTGGGTAAGATCGAGAGACGTAGGAAAGAATAATGTATATAAGGAAGTTGAACACGTATAATGAGGAGTGATAAGGTGGAACTCAACCAATACTCGGTGCTGCTTGGACTGGTATAGAGGGGAAGTATAACGTAATACAAAAACACCAAACTAAATCCAATGTGGGCATACACATTGCAGGCCTTGGGGAGGGGATTAATGGGCGGTGTTAGGATATCGAGATATTGTAATAGTATATAACAATTTAAAGTCACCATCCCAAGTCACAACAACTAATTGTGAACAGTTAAAAGGATAGTAAATTGTCTCGGGTAACCTGGATAATGGGTTTAAGATTTTAGATATATATAATAATGTTTATTAATACATCACTTATGTGATCTTATACCTAGTGTAAGTGGAAGGAGGATTAGAGTTATTTGGTAAATGAAAATTAAGAGGTAACTTGGTTTATGGTTTATTTGTATAATTTTAAAAGTTTTAAGTATTATATCACATAAGAAATATAAAAACTTAGTAGGAATAGAGGGTTAATAAGGTTTTTGGATAATCTAAAGTTTATGTACATGTCACTTGTGATATTAAACCTCACTTAGTGGTTAAAAGGTTTACATTTAGGGTTTAGTGGTTAGGGGTTTAGGGTTTTTGATATAATATCATTGATAGATAACGTATGAAAACAGAAGCAACCGATTGATAACCGCCAAAAACATCTCAAAATGGCCAAACGTCTGAACACTAAAGAAAACGCACGAAAGCGGATGAAAATGCATGCATGCAGACGAAAGTGTGCGAAAACGTATGAAAACGTAAGAAAACGTCAAAAAACGGACGAAAACGTGTGAAAACAAAAGAAAACATGTGAAAACAAAAGACAACGTAAGAAATCGTGCGAGAACATATGAAAACGTGAGAGAACGTCTAAAAACAGACAAAAACGCGTGAAAACGAGCGAACACTTGCGAAAACAGACGAGAACGCGCGAAAGCTGACGAAAACGCGCGAAAGCCGAAGAAAACGCACAAATGCGGACGAAAGCAAAAGAAAATGTCCAAAAACGGACGAAAACGTGTAAAAACGAAAACGTGCGAAAGCGGACGAAAACAGAAAAAAAGTGTAAAATCAGACGAAAACGTGCGAAAACGGATGAAAACATGCAAAAACATAAGAAATCGTGCGAGAACATAAGAAAACGTGCAAGAACGTCTAAAAAGAACGAAAACGCGCGAAAACGTGCGAAAACAGACGAAAACGCGCGAAGGCGTACAAAAACGTGCGGAAGCGGACGGAAACATATGAAAACTTATAAGAACGTAAAAAACGTAAAAAAAACGTAAAAATACATACAAAAACGTAAAAAAAACTATAAAAAACGTAAAAAAAAATGTAAATACATAAAAAAACATACAAAATGTCAAAAAAGTTAATTAATTGCAATTTGGGCAAGATTTACCAACTCTACAAATAATGAGGGAGTGGTTAGTGAGTTTTAGTAAATTTACACTTTTGATCCTCCGTGTTTTTTTTAATTTTAAATCTTGTTTTTTTAATCTAATGAAATAGATGATCTAGATTTGTCCCTTAGTATGTAGAGAGAAACTAGTATGCAAAATAACTCACCTCGTAATAATAATATATATTTTTTACTTCTCGTTCCATCTTCAGCTACATCTCTAGTTTAACAATAATTACTTTCGTTAAACATACCTCTAGATCGATTATAACGAGCTTGGGTAAGGCTCAGCATTATAGATCGCGGATCGAACTTGGCCGAGAAACCTGACCGGACCAAACATATTTCGGTCAAGTCCTTAGTCCACCCTTTTCCTCATTTTTAGTCCTTGATCCGGTCCGGTCCGTTTTGGTCATACGCACAACTCACTATTATGGAATGTTAGACCGGACTAGACCGACACAGACATGGACCATACATTTCGGCCCGGTCCTTGGTCCGGACTTTTGGACCAATCGGTTTTCAGTCCAGTCCTGTTTGGCCCGGTCCGTTCCAGTTTGATCTACTCCGATTTTCGAATCATGATCATCCCTAAGAGCATTCACAATGGGTAAAGTTGCTAAAGACTTTTCATTATTCTAAAGAAAATTTGATAAGGTTTTTTACATTCGAAATGTTTTTTATGCATACTTGATAATATCATTAATTTGGAACAAGGAAAAAAAAGAAACAAGAACAATAGAGACATGAATGTAGTATATAAAAGCATTTCTTATTTGTATTTTCAAAAGTTTTAAAAATTTTAAGTTTACCTATTTTCTGTGTACGTATTTAATAATAATGTAATCATCTTTAACAAGGTTTTCAAGATTCGCTCTTCTGTGACATTTTTAACTAGGTTTTAAAAAAAAAACATGTGTGCTAATGTTTTATGTCTTTTTACTACATTACCTGTCATATATATGTGTTAATGTTAACAAGCACAAAAATCATAATGTTATATGCCCTTGCAGATGAAACAAGTGTACTATTCACAGTTTGTTAATATTGGTTCACGTTTCAAATTGAGGATTAATTACGAGATATACGCATATCTAGCAAGGTTGCATATGAGTTGGTTCGAGCTCAAGTTGATCGTCTTGAGTAAATTTGAGCTTGGTTTGTAAAAAGCACACATTATAATCATTTAAAAAATCGAATAAGCACTTATTGATGAAGTTACAACAAAAACCAATAAGCAGAAAAGTAAGCTAACCTATCAAAAAAACTTACTCAAACCCTTACTTATAACTAGTTGTTTTTTAAAACTTAGGGTTAATGGCATATAATAGCAACGTACTTTCCCATTTGAGCCATTATCAGATATGAACACCAAAAAGTACGTCACAATACCCATTGAACTGTCATATGAACGAATGAATCCAATATAAGGCAACTTGACCCAAATTTATACTTACAAAATTCACGTCATATGACACATGTACATGTCATATCCCTTCTTTTAGAGCGTTAGGTTCCATGTCAGCCCCTAATACACACCGTTAGGTTGTATGCGTTAGTGTTAGGGTTATATGTGTTTTTATTAGGGAAGACAACCTAACGGTGTGTATTAGGGGCTGACATGGAACCTAACGCTCTAAAAGAAGTGACATGACATGTACATGTGTCACATGACGTGAATTTTGTAAGAAAAAATGGTCAAGTTGCTGATATCAGATCAGTTCATATAAAGTTCGATGGGTATTGTGATACTTTTTGGAGTTCATATCTGATAATGGCTCAAATGGGAAAGTACGTTGCTATTATATGCCATTAACCCTAAAACTTACTTCAACGTTTGAATTCATTTATACCAACTTTAACAAAACAAAAAGACAGAATAGAACATAACATACATGCTTTTTTAAATGCATAGATAGATAAAAATGTAACAGAAGAGCGAAACTTGGAAACCATATAAAAAGTGGTGTACAAGCATTATACTTGTGTTTATTTTTAATATATGGAGAAATTGAATCGTAAAATGAATCCAACAGCTAGAACAAAATATATGTAGTAGCAATGAAAACATCATACCCTCTTGTCCATTTTATTTGCAAAAACAAAAATGAAATCTGAAGATCTATATATTGTTCAGAATTTAACTATGTTGAATTACTTGCATCATCCATCATAAGATCAAAATCTAGATTTGCTTTCTTTTTTCATACGAGCACATAAAGTAAGCACGCCTGGACCTTATGAGAGATGATGTAAGTGTTAAGTAACATAAAAAGTATATACAACTATCGGGTAGAATATGAATCAAGATTTTTTAAAATGTATACAACACCAACAAAATTACAAAAAAGATACAGTGTTTGTGTTTGAAGAAAGTACATCAAGGATAAGTGCGTGAAGGGTTACGATAGATACTTGATGAAGGTATGATACTCATCCAAATAATGTTGTTCCGATTGATATCAAACCTTCACCAAGTATCTATGGGAACCCTCTTTAGTAAGACCATATTATGTGTTGTAGGCCTGGACCCTATGGCAGTATTTCTACAAAAAGGACATGAACAAACTGTGTCTGTGTTGTGTTTTATAACTGGTGTTTGTTTTTATGGTTTTTTCCGGTCGTTCGGTTTACTCGTTGCTTTATGTTCGGTTAATTTGTTTTTGGTAAAACTGAACCGAATCGACTTTAATTGGATTAAACCGAACAGAATACCAAACCTTTAGGTTTTTGTCTTATTGAGTTTGGTTGGTAATCAAAAGCATAAAACGAACAAACAAATCGAACAAACTAAGCGGAAGCTTTATTCAAATACCAAACCAAATTCAATGGTACCAAACCCTAATTCCAAAAGATACAAATAAAACAAAACCTATCAATCCTTATTTATAGGCTAAACTAACCGTCATACGATACTTTCCAAATTCCAAATAAACTTGGTGGACAAGTCACACAAATGACTAGATTTACCGAACAACCCCCTAGAGTTTAAGTCACTTTTCTAACAAGTTTTGAGTTTGAGTTTTAAAAACAAGAAGAAGAAAAGAAGTGTAAGTGAGGGTGTAAACGAGTTAAATCGTCCGTGAGCTAATCATAACCGACATGGCAAAGCTTAAAATGAGCTCGAGCTTGATGCCCGAAGATCATTTAGACTCACAAGCTAAACAAGTATTAGAAATATGTATGTATGCTATTATATATGTACGTACATTGGATTAAAAATATACTTTAATCACAAAACCAGTTTTAAATATATTCACGAGCTCGAGCGAAATTGATCGAGATGCCAAACTTGAGCTTAAACATGCTCGGACCATTGTTCTTGTTCTAAAGGTCATTCTAGACATTTGAATGTATAACAAAACCAAGTTGGTTCGAGGCATATAATAATCAAGTCTATGACTGTTATTATATGCTCTTGCTGAAATGAAACAAGTGTACTAAACTTTTTACGTTTATTAAACTTAGTTAATATTTTAAAATGAAGATTATATCAGGGATATAATCATATCTAAGTTGCAAATGAGCAACTTGGTACCGGTACCTACGAACCCGTACCTAATTGGTCGTGTGGTTTTATTCCCGATCATGAAAAGGGTGTATTGGTAACATACCGAACGGGATTTCGGTACCTGATACCGAGAAATCGATACCTATCCGTATCTTCCCGTTTCTTGTTACATTTCTCGTTGATGGGTGAGTTTATTTGTTTTCAGCCATAAACATGATGCTTGCGAGTGTAAGAAATAGCGATAAAAAGAATCATAATTGTCGCCATGACAAAATTCACTAGTTTTTGTTGTATAATGATTCCATACAATCACTGGTTTCTTATTTGTACAGAGAATATTTGTTTTTAGTCATTGTTTCATGAACATGATGTAATCAATGGCGGAGTCAGGAATTTGAGTTAAGGGGGCCCGGCATGCTAAACGCAAATAGTAATAGTGATAAATATCGCTTCAAAAATCAACTTGTAGTAGTGTTGTCTTTTATTGTTTAAGTTATTCATTTGTGAATTATGTAGGCTAGGGGTGTTCAAAATAACCGAGAAACCGACGAACTGAGCCGAACCGCTCAATCCGAAACAGAAAACATCCGAAACCGAAACCGAAAAAAATCAAAAACGATAAAACCCGCTTAACATGGTTCAGTTTCGGTATTTAAGTTTAGATATCCGCGGTTAACCGAACCAAACCGTGCATATTATACATGATTGTTTTTTAACTAAATATTCAAAATAATTGTACAAGTAATAACCATATTATTGCACCACTGATATTCTATAACGACGTTTTAGCTCATAATATAAACATTTCAGAAACTCTATGTGTGAAAATTGATTAATGTGATCGTAATCTATAAACAACGAATAAATATTATTTTGTTAATGTGTTATGTACGAATATTTGACTGCAACTCATGTAGCGAAATAACTTTATATGACTTTTATCTAATCAATGTCATATGATTTTAGTAGAATGACATTTTATGTTTTAGACAGTATTATTTTTTATACGGGTGAAACTCGATTAAACATCAAAAATGGTTAACCGTGAATCCAACCATGGGTAACCGCTCACTTCGGGTACCCGCGTGTCCGGTTACCCGCCTAGTACGGCTCGATTTCGGATAGTAAAATTAATTAGCCGCCCCGCGACGGATAGTTTAAATATTCCAACTAACCGAACCGAACCGCCCCGCGAACACCCCTAATGTAGACATGTTTATAGAATAAGAGAGGTTGAACGTAAAAACTAGCAAAAAATCGTTTGTAATTTAAATAACTAATGAATGAATTCAATTGATTAGGAGTGACTCATCACTCATTAGTCACCCTACTAGCTACACCCCTCATAATCATATGCTTTTTTTTCTTTTGTGTGTGAAAATTAATATACTTTCTGCAACATTTAAATTATGTTCATTAGCAACAAAGTCGTAAGAAGTTAAATAGAATAGTAACACATTCTTAATACTTGGTAAATTGTCGTAAGAATAGTAACACAAAGTCGTAAGAAGTTAAAATATGTAGTGCCTTGTTATTACTTGGTGAATTGTCGTAAGATAAGTCTAAGTTATCGAACTTTCATTTTTCTAAAATTATGAAACATGACATTTTGTTGTCATTGAACTTCTAAAATATACGTAAACATCACTCAAATATATTTTGATGATCACTGAGCTTGTAAAAAACACTAATTCAAAAATATATGTTATGTCATTTCGATTGACATTGAAATTATAAAAGAATATCCTTTCTATAAATTGAGTAACTCGAGTGAACAAAATAAAATTTAATTAACTAAAAAAACGCATGACCCTTCAAAACCTAAAGGCTATCACAAATATTAAGATTGCATTTGGTAAAAGTATATTGGAGGAATTTCTTGGCATTTACATCTTAATTTCCTCAAAATATCTTGTTTGGTATCTCAAATGCATAAATTTAAAATTTCATGAATTGCCAAAATGAGAAGAATTAAAATACCTCCAAAAAGTGAGAAACTTTAATTTACTTCGAAATTTTTATAAACTTTTTTTCTTCTTGTTTTTGTTGTATTTTTTCCTTTTTTCTTGTTTTGTTAATCAAAGGAAATCCGTCACTAGGGGTGTTAGTCGGGGTGGTTTGGTCGGGTCTAGGTCAATTTGGGTCGGGTCAAATTCGAGTCACAGTTAAAAATTTCATACCCTAACCCGACCCTATTTGAATTCAGGTTAATCAGGTTCGGGTCAACTCAGGTCGGGTCCATTCGGGTCGGCCCGAATATGAGTAAACTGTAATAAAATTGTCTATTTTTGTACTCATTTAACTAGAAAATTTATATTAAAATACATATAAAACATATACACTTTAGAAATAGTTCTATAGCCAATACAATACTTCTTTCTATACGACATTAGTTGTCCTGTTTGTATATTTTTCGCCTTTGTCCCAACAAATTACTTTTTAACTTATAGTTTGTTTTCTTACTCTTAACAAAATCATGTATAAATGTCCGTGTGAGAAGACTAAACATTGAAGGAACCAGCCAACCTTAGACAATGTATGTCCTTTTTTTTGTTTATAGTCATTGTGATACATACAAATGATAGGAACCATCGCCTGTTTAATTTGAAAAGAATTTTTGTGTCGTAAAGACTTGATGTGTGCTTAAACACACACCGTTTTTACCCCGGAAAACACTCTAAATCAGACTAAAAACCATAAAATATGTGAAATTATATTGCAAATATGTTTGGTATGTGTTTTTATGTCTTACATGTACAAGGGTTTGAAAACGAAGCAAAAACGGTGATTTTTGGGTGAGTCTCGATCATATTTGCTCATTTTTCGATGTCAAGACGAAGACCACTTGAAGCCACAAGCACTCCATTGGAAAGAGCACGAAAAAACGAGTCCAACGGATCCGGCCCCACTCCAAGACTCTACCCGGTTCACCTTGAACGGCCGACCAAGTTTGCTAGTAGTATTCCTAAGCCCAGCCCAAGTATGAGCCAGTTGGTTTGGGCGTTTGTGTTTGTACGAGAGAACCTCGGTTTGAGCCCCTTCAGCACCACATCAGCTTTAACACCAAAACACCAACATCCAAAACACAACACCCAAATACCTAGTAACCATAACACCATTAACACCGTCACATCAGCTTTAACACCATAACATCAATACCCAAAATACCCAGGTAACCATAACACCACTTTTTGGGACCCACCACTTTTTTTTATTTAACCAAAATAAATTATAACTAAATATTTAATTATTTAATTATTTAATAAAAATATAAATTATAATTAAAAAAAATTAAAAACGAAAAAAAAAATAAAAAAAAAGAAAGTGGGCCTACCCTTATCTTCCCCAACCCTCTTTCTTCTTCGCTTGTGTCACACACAAAAACGCACACTACACACCCAGTTAATAACACACACACAAACACACACACAACAAAAATATTTAGTTTTTAAAACAAAAAAAGAAAAAAAAAGAAAATACATACCAATGCGCGTTGGTGGCTCGACGCCGAGATCAACGTCGTTGGCCAACGTTGACACCGGGTGTGGTAACGCCGACAACGCCGTAGCCAAGTTCTTAGCTCAGTTGGTTTGGGCGTTTGTGTGTGTATGAGAGAACCTAGGTTCGATCCCCTTTCTTCTTTATTTTTTTTAATTAGCGCACATGAAGGGCATCCCTGGTATTTTCAAAATTAAAAGGGTTTCAAGGCTACTAAATGACAAAAATGCCCCCAACTCTTGGGTTATATAAATGGAAGCAAATCAGACGCATGGGGGTGTTAGTTTAGGAGTATTTTTTTCATAGTAGCTTAGATAATTTTAGGACTAATAGTAGCATAGATTAGATTTTTAGTTTAGCTTATTGTAAAAGCTTAATGCTTATTGTTCCAACTTTTTGTATTGGCTTATTTTTATGAATGAAGATGCTTTTTAAGGTTGATTTACATATTGCTTATTGATCTTGCTTATTCTCTTTTCATATCCTGTATCTCATCTTTTCTAGCTTATTGCCTAATAAGCTTTTCTTATAGCTTATTTTTGGTTCTTTGAAATATAGCGTATTATTCGGATAAGTTTTTCATAGCTTATTTTATTTAGCTTATTTCTTATATATTTTGGTTTAGAGCTTTTCGAATAAGCTATTATAGTTTATTTTGTTTGGCTTATTTTTTCAAGCTTATGTTTTTATCTTTTTAGCTTATTTTCTATCTTAAAGTTTGTAGCTTTTTAATATTGGCTTATTTCTTATGGCTTATATTTTCATGTTGGTTTTTTAATCATTTCAAAATATTTAAAGTTTGTAGCTTTTTATTCTAGCTTATTTATTTAGACCTAATCCTTAATTATACCTGATTCCCGTTCGCTTTTCGGAGTTGAACACCTTGGTTTCGGGTGGATTTAGATCTAAAAGTCTTCATTTTGAATAGCAAATTATCTTTAAAATAATCTCTAGCTTATAATATATTATTGTTTATCTTAACCTTGCTTGTTACATGTTGATGAATCTTTGCCTACCTCTTTGGCGAGGAGCTTATGGGTTATATTAAGCTAGCTTAATACCTAAAGTTGAAAGCTTTAAGCTTTTATACTTAAGTGTTAACTTAGTTTATAAAATTGGGTGGTTATTTCTTTATCGTCGCATTGTTCGGGTTCTACTTTCTTTTCCTTTCTTGATATTTAGTATTGCTAGTTTAATTAGCTTATTATGTCTATTATTGTTGATTTGCTTGTTAGTATGATTAGTGAGTAGTATTTATTTATGTTTGTCGAGTGATTTGTGATTTGAGAATTAAGTGTGGATTTATAAAAAGGGAATGTTGATTAATAGTTTTCGAATTATTTAGTTTTGTGTTTTGGTTGTTTAAACAGGCAAAAGTCGTAAGAATAATTAGACATGAGTTTAGTAATTGATGCCTAGATAAATGACTATTTTCAAAATAAACCAACGTTGTGAGAAAGTGGTCATATAAACGGGGAATGATTCATCAACTTGATATTAAAACTCTAATCCACACTTAAGGAACTTTTCATCTCACTTGACGAGCATATTCGTTTTTATCATATATCTTTAAATCTATTTGCTTGCTTTTTAAATCTTAGTATAATATCGTTTATTATAATATAATTAGTTTTAAAATTAAAACCAAACTTCTTTGATAATCAAGCATCAAACAAAGAACATTTTTCTAAATCTTAATTCAATTCTCGCCGTGGATACGACACTCGAAAGATAGATTTTTGCTTGTCCTCAAGTGAATATTTATTGTAACGGGAAATACTTAAGATTACTTCGACCGTGTTTCAAGCGTAATTAAAAATGGCACCGCTGTCGGGGAGAGTTGTACGAGTTCTACGTGGTGTTTCGAGTTAGTGCCTTGAAGATCCTTTCTTTTTGAAAGTTTACTTTCGTAATATATATATATAAAAAATATAAAAACACAAAAAAAATCCAAAAAATTATATATTATCAATTATATATTATCTAAATCAAAATCAAAATCAAATATATATATATATATATATATATATATATATATATGTGTGTGTGTGTGTGTGTGTGTATAATAGTAATATAATAAAAGAATATTCTTCTTTGTCTTCTAAACGTTTAATTCTTATTCTATCTCCATCTTCTATCGTTTAATTCTTTTTCTATCACTATTTTCTACTGTTTAATTCTTTATTCGCTATGTCTATCTGGGAACTACAAGAGCTAGTGGCAAAACTTGCTTGAATTGTGGAGCAATTAAATGCCTAGCATAGTTGATCGTGTTGTGGGGGTCCTCAAAATGGTGGAAATTATCCCGAGTGTAGCAATGTAGGGACGGGAAACGGGTTTGTCTGTAACCAAAAACCTGATTCCTATAATGAAACACCAAATTTCTTTAACCAACCCCGCAACACCAGATTGAGACATACTTGTGTGAGTATTATGGAGGAAGCCATCACCTGGTCTTTGGTTGTCAAACAGGGAACTCACCCGTCTATGATCAGGTCCTCTTAGAATCAAAATTTTGGTTATAACCAACCTCCATATTATACTCTAAGTCAGCCACAACAGTTTGACTGTTGTAAGGTCTGTGGAGGTCCGCATTATAGTTCTGATTGTCAAACTAAGATCCTGCTTTACTATGAGCCTAATCCTTATGAATACCGACCAACTTTTGGAGGAACTTTTAAAAACTCTAAAGCCCAATCCTCGTGTTGAAGTAGAAGAACCTGAGGGGAGTGATGACTACACGAAGGTGTCTTTTGACGATGAGCAAATTCTAAGACATCATTATACCACTTACGTCACACCTCCGCCACTTGCATACACACTACTCCCGCCTTGCTTAGCTACCATGGAACCTTTAGACGCCTTCTTAATAGGGGATGAGGTTATTAGCACTCTTCCCGCAGGGGAAATTGACGAATTCATAAAGTTTAGTGTTGATGATCTTGTCCTAATCCCAAGGGAGTCTGAGGTAACATTCGTTAGTGTTGATTTAGAGTGTAGTATGCCCATTAATTCACCACATTTGCCTTGCATTGTTGTTTTGGGAGATGAAGACATCGACTTACTTTTAAGAGATGATTTAGATACCCTCTCAACAGGGGATAGGGAAATTGACTTCGATCCTAGTAGGGACATAGAAGAACTTGAATTTTTACTTGTCGATGACCCTATTCCTGTCCCAAGGATGTTTGATGAACCTTTAGGTAACTCTGATTCGATGTCTAACCTTCTCGAGGAGTTCATCGCTGAGATCGGCCTAGACGATTCAATTCCAACTGGAATTGATGATGGGTACTACGATTCAGAGGGTAACATTTAATATTTTGAACAATTGCTTAATGAAGATACATCATCCGATTTATCTCTACATTGTTACCTACAAAGTCCTCCTCACTTGTTCAACCACTTCCTGATTTTAAGCAAGTCTCCTTAAAGGAAGTGGCAAGATTTGATCCATTCATCTCCCTGACACAGTTAGGTGATATGACATGGGTAATGGAGACCTTCTTATAGATTTCTCCATATGCCATTACCCCGTCAGGTGGCATACTCACATAAGGTAGCGATATATCGCTATTTCCATCCTTACTTAATATTAAGTGATGGATGTGACAATGAGCCTAGGATTAAATAATGCTAGAGTCAAGCTAGAGACTCAAACAAAAACTAGCGCTTCTCAGGAGGCAATCCGTGTTATCTAGTAGTAATAATACATTAGTATAGTAGTAGTAATAAATAGTAGTAGTAATTATAGAATTAGTGTGGGGGAGTATTTCTCTCCTTGTTGTGATTTGTAGGTATCCGTTTTTCCTTGCAGGATTCCCTATGCTCGTGAAGACCTCTGTGGTTGTTTTCAATCCTCCAACACTCGGTCTCTGATCATTTGCATAATCATATCTTGGGAAATCCTATGTGCTTATTATATACTCCCTCTGTCCTAAAATTATTGTCACCTGACAAGAAACACACAATTTAAGAAAATTTCATTTATTACTGCTTTCTCTTTTTACTTTTGAGCAAATGACAGTTTTACCCTTAGCTAATTAATTAAAATCTTCTTTAAAGTTTGTAATAATAATTTCAAACATGGGTAATATAGTAAACTTGATCAAACTTCCCTATCTATTTTTATTAATGAACAATTAAATTGGGACGTCTCAAAAAGAAAATGTGGACAATAAAAATAAGATGAGGGGGGGGGGGGTATCTTATATTGTTTCCCCTTTCACACTTGGAATTTTTTGCATTTGCCTTTTTCGTTTTAAGTGTAGGGGTAAAACCTGGCATTTTTGAACATTGAACCCAATGTTCAGTTCTAAGTGTGTGTGGGGGGGGGGGGATTTCTATCGAAATGATCTTACCTGCGCTTGTCTGTGTCCCACACAACCCCTTTAACCAATATATTGAAAAAAAACATAAACATTGAAAATATAAAAAATATTAAAATTTGTAAATAAGTAGGCCCGTAGGCTTGAACTAGAGAGCTTTTGACTTGACCGAGTATTGCACTATAGCTTTTCCCTTAGCTTTCGAGACTAAGCGTTTGCTTAACTTTAAAATTTTGCAAAAAACGAAAAATGATAGAGCTAGATATGAGTTAGATGCTAAGCGTGGAGTAGTTGGATCTCTTTAGAGCTCATAGAGGTTAATTGTGGCTTTTTGCTCCCATCAGCTTATTAAACTATAAAAAAATAAAAAAAATAATTTTCAATAAATAAAGACGTGCGTTTTTCCCAATTTTTGTTTTCCAATGCCTTTTTAGGAAATGTCTTTTTATAAAAGTGGGGTACATCTCGAGGTTTTGTCAGTGTTGTGGAGAAATAGGCTACCGTTTCCTGACAGCTCGTTCCCGTTGACTCAGAAGTTGAAAGACCACAGGACTAGAAATTTGGCTACCAAAAATATAATAAACTGAAGCCGAAATAAGACCACTGTTTCCTGTCGGTTCGCTCCCGATGACTCAGTCGTTTAAAGGGTGGAGGTAATAATAATAATATGATCCGAGACCGATAAAAGCTTACTGTTTCCTGCCGGTTCGCTCCCGATGTTGCAGTCTTCAAAAAGGTCGAGGAATTTCCTGAGGTCGAAATAAGATTACTAATTCTTGTTGGTTTGCTCCCAATGTCTGAGTTGTTTAAAGAACCGAGGGCTAATATTGTTGCATTAATAAAAAAATAAAAATAAATAAAGCCAAATTTTGAATCCGGGAATATCTAAATAAGGTCCCTGTCTCCGGACTCGTACATGAGTTGTTTCGGATGAAATAAAAAGGATATTCCCAAAATCATGCAAAATTAAAGCCTTGATATGAATTTTGTTTTTATGACTTAAGATTTTCTAAAAGGATATTTTAAAATAAAAATTGTTAAAACCGTACACCTTTATTAGGCCTTAATATATAAGTAAGTGATCTCGTTTCACATTATTATATCTAAATAAAATCCTTAGAGGAATTAGGAATAAGGGATCAAGAAGTAGCTGCGCTTACACGATTAGCATTTATGAATAGTGTTAGCATCAAATTTTATATTTAGTTGTGATTTCATTTAAGCTTGGTTTGCGGATTGTGAAAATCAATGATGACGAACTCCCGTTCTTAAATTCTTTTATATATATTGAACAAATTTTTAATTTAGTTTTTTTATCTATAAATGAATAAAAGGCTAAAACGGAGCGTTTTGAAACAAATGATTTTTGAACTCTCTTGATAGACCTTTTCTGTTCTTGTTTGATGTGAGGGGTTATAAGTTAAGGGGTTTAAATTATTTTTTTCCAAGCGTGTATTATAAACATTGCGTGTGGGACCGGCAATGACTTAGTGTGGGGGAATTTGATGTGTGCTTAAACACATACCTTTTTTACCCCAGAAAACACTCGAAATCGGACTAAAAACCATAAAATATGTAAAATTATATTGCAAATATGCTTGGTATGTGTTTTATGTTGTTTTTCTGTCTTCAGATACAAGGGTTTGAAAAACGACAGCATAAAAACGGTGATTTTCGGCGTAGAGTCATTCATCGAATCATTATTTGTTCATTTTTCGATGTTCAGATGAAGCCACTTGAAGCCACAAGCACTCATTGCGGAAAAGTAAGCACGGCACAACAAATGGAGTTCCAAGGATCCTGAGTCCAACGGATCCAGCCCCAGTCCAAGACTCGACCCGGTTCACCTTGAACGAGCCGACCAAGTTTCCTACTAGTATTCCTAAGCCCGACCCAAGTAAAAATGAGATAAAAGAAACCAGTTTCAGGTATTAAACAAATATGAGCCTTAGCTCAGTTGGTTTGGGCGTTTGTGTGTGTACTAAAGAACCTAGGTTCGAGCCCCTTCAGTGCAACATGAGCTTTAACACCATAACACCAACATCCAAAACACCAACACCCAAAATACCCAGGTAACCATAACACTATTAACACCACCATATTAGCGCCACATTAGCTTTAACACCATAACACTAACACCCAAAATACCCAGTTAACCATAACACCATTAACACCACTTTTTAGGACACACCACTTTTTTTTCTATTTATTTAACCAAACTAAATTATAACTAAATATTTAATTATTTAATAAAAATATATATTATAATTAAAAAAATTAAAAACGAAAAAAAATAATAAAAAAAGAAATTGGACCTACCCTTATCTTCCCTAACCCTCTTTCTTCTTCGCTTGTGTCACACACAAAAACACACACTACACACACAGTTAATAACACACACCCACAAACACACACAAACACAACACAAATATTCAGTTTTTAAAACAAAAAAAAGAAAATACATACCAATGCGCGTTGCTGTTGGTCGGTCGAGCCTAGAGACGCAACAAAAAGACGCTGGTTTTGCCAACGTTGATACCGTGCTTGTGTTGGTTCGCACAGCAACGTCGGAGCAAGTAGGGTTAACGGCGAGCACCGCCGTTACCATACCCAACGCTTAGCTCAGTTGGTTTGGGTGTTTGTGTGTGTACGAGAGAACCTGGGTTCGAGCCCCTTTCTTCTTTATTTTTTTAATTGGTGCACATGAAGGGCATCCCTAGTATTTTCAAAATTAAGAGGGTTGTCTCAAGGCTAGTAAATGACGAAAATGCCCCCAACTCTTGGGCTATATAAATGGAAGCAAATCATACGCATGGCGGTGTTAGTTTAGGAGTATTTTTTCATAGTAGCTTAGATAATTTTAGGAGTAGTAGTAGTATAGATTAGCTTTTTAGTTTAGCTTATTGTAAAAGCTTAATACTTATTGTTCCAACTTTTTGTATTGGTTTATTTTTATGAATGAAGATGCTTTTTAAGGTTGATTTACTTATTGCTTATTGATCTTGCTTATTCTCTTTTCTTATCCTTTATCTCATCTTTTCTAGCTTATTGCCTAATAAGCTTTTCATATAGCTTATTTTTGGTTCTTTGAAATATAGCGGATAAGTTTTTCATAGCTTATTTGATTTTGCTAATATCTTATATATTTCGGTTTAGAGCTTTTCGAATAAGCTATTATACTTTATTTCATTTGGCTTATTATTTCAAGCTTGAGTTTTTATCTTTTTAGCTTATTTTCTATCTTAAAGTTTGTAGCTTTTTAATATTGGCTTATTTCTTATGCCTTATTATTTCAAGTTGGTTTTTTTATCATTTCAAAATATTTAAAGTTTGTAGCTTTTTATTCTAACTTATCTATTTAGACCTAATCCTTAATTATACCCGATTCCCGTTCGCTTTTTGGAGTTGAACACCTTGGTTTCGGGTGGATTTAGATCTAAAAGTTTTCATTTTTAATAGCTTATTATCTTTATAATAATCTCTAGCTTATCATATATTATTGTTTATCTTAACCTTGCTTGTTACATGTTGATGAATCTTTGCCTACCTCTTTGGCGAGGAGCCTATGGGTTATATTAAGCTATCTTAATACCTAAAGTTAAAAGCTTTATGTTTTTATACTTAAGTGTTAACTTAGTTTATAAAATCGGATGGTTATTTTGTTATCGTCGCATTGTTCGGGTTCTACTTTCTTTTCCTTTCTTAATATTTAGTAGTGGTAGTTTAATTAGCTTATTATGTCTATTTTTGTTGATTTGCTTGTTAGTATGATTATTGAGTAGTATTTATTTATGCTTGTCGAGTGATTTGTGGTTTGAGAATTAAGTGTGGATTTAAAAAAAGGGAATTTTGATTAATAGTTTTAGAATTATTTAGATTTGTGTTTTAGCTGTTTAAACGGGCAAAAGCCGTATGAATAATTAGACATGAGTTTAGTAATTGATGCCTAGATAAAGGACTAATTTCAAAATAAACCAACGTTGTGAGAAAGTAGTCATTTAAACAGGGATTGATTCATCAACTTGATATTAAAATTCTAATCCACACTAAAGGAACTTTTCATCTCACTTGACGAGCATATTCGTTTTTATCATTTATCTTTAAATCTATTTGCTTGCTTTTAATTCCTAGTATAATATCGTTTATTATAATATAATTATTTTTAAAATCAAAACCAAAATTCTTTGATAATCAAGCATAAAACAAAGAACATTTTTGTGAATCTCAATTCAATTCTCGCCTCTCGCCATATCATACGACCAATCGGGAAGGATTAGATTTTTGACTGGTCCTAAGTGAATATTTTAACTAACGGGAAATACTTAAGATTACTTCGACCACGTTTCACGTGTAATTGAAAATGGCACCGTTGCCGGGGATAGTTGTACGAGTTCTACGTGGTGTTTCGAGTTAGTGCTTGACGATGTTTTTTTTGAAAGATTATTTCATAATAATTATATTATCTATATATATCTAACTAAATAAATATATTTTATTATATATATATATATATATATATATATAAAAAAACATAAAAAAAATCCCAAAAAAAATGTAATAATATTATCTAAATAAAAATAAAAAAAATATATATTTTTTTTCATTTTTATTCTTAGTATATATATAAATATTAAAAAAATCAAAAAAATTCAAAAATAATTTTTTCTCTTTTCTTTATATAATATAATTAAATAATTTTAATAAGAATAATATTATATATTATATTTTATATATATCATATATATATAATCTATATCTATATATAATATTAATGTATAATAATTATTATCAATAAGTAATGTAAAAAAATATTCTTTTTGTCTTTTGAAAGTTTAGTTTTATTCTATCTCTCTCTTCTATGTTTTTAATTCTTTTTCTATCATATTTTACTTCCTTTTAATTATTTATTGCTATGTCATATCTCGAAATCAAGATCATCACGTGGCAAAAATTGCTTGAATTGATGGAGCAATTTAATGCTAGCATAGTTGGTCTTGTTGTTAGGGTGTCTCAAAAAAATGATGGAATGGGATGAATTAATCTGGGGTTTTTGTATAGCAAAGTAGGGATGGGAAATGGGTTTGTTCTGTTGTGACAAACACTTTATTCCTCTAATGAAAAAATAATTTCTTTAACCAACCCGCAATCAGATTGAGACATACTTGTGTAGTATTCTGGAGGAAGCCATCTCCGGTCTTTTGGTTGTTCAAACAGGGGAACCCTCACCCGGTTATAGCCTACAACAGTTTGACTTTTGTGAGGTCTGTGGAGGTCCGCTTTATAGTTCTGATTTCAAAAAACTGAGATCCTATTTGACTGATGGAGCCTAATCTTTTTGTGGGACAAGTATGGATTCCTTACTTTTGATTGCCTCAACAGTCCATATTGACTTCTGTCGCCCCTCAGTTTTAGATTTTGGAAGTCATTCTTAAGCTTTTACAAATGATACCGAAATTTTGGGGAACTTTCTACAAACTTAAGCCTCCTAGTGTTGAAGTAGCCTCGTGTTGAAGTAGAAGAACCTGAGGGGAGTGATGACTACACGGAGGTATCTTTGGACGATGAGCAAATTCTAAGACATCATTATACCACTCACGTCACACCTCTACAACTCTCATACACACCACTACCGCCTTGCTTAGCTACCATGGAACCTTTAGACGCCTTTTTAATGGGGGATGAGGTTATTAGCACTCTTCCCGTAAGGGAAATTGACAAATTCATAAAGTCTAGTGTTGATGATCTTGTCCTAATCCCAAGGGAGTCTGAGGTGACATTGGTTAGTGTTGATTTAGAGTGTATTATGCCCATTGATTCACCACATTTTCATTGCATTGTTGTTTTGGGAGATGAAGAGATTGACTTACTTTTAAGAGATGATTTAGACACCCTCTCAACGGGGGATAGGGAAATTGACTTCGATCCTAATAGGGACATACAAAAACTTGAATGTTTACTTGCCGATGACCCTATTGCTGTCCCAAGGGTATTTGATGAACCTTTAGGTAACTCTGATTCGATGTCTAGATCATCTGTGACTAGTGACCTTCTTGAGGAGCTCATCGCTGAGATCGGCCTAGACGATTCAATTCCAACTAGAAATGATGATGGGTACTACGATTCAGAGGGTGACATTCTAAATTTTAAACAATTTCTTAATGAAGATACATCATCCGATTTATCTCCAACATTGTTACCTACAAAGTCCTCCTCACTTGTTCTACCACTTCCCAATTTTAAGCAAGTCTCCTTAAAGGAAGTGGCAAGATTTAATCCATTCTTCTCCCTGACACAGTCAGGTGATATGGTGTTGGTAATGGAGAGACCTTCTTATCGATTTCCCCATATGTCATTACCCCGTCAGGTGGCATACTCACCTAAGGTGGTGATGTATCGCAATTTTCATCCTCACTTAATATTAAGTGATGGATGTAACAATGAGCCTAGGATTAAATTACACTAGAGTCAAGCTATAGACTCAAACAAAAACTAGCGCTTCTCAGGAGGCAATCTGTGTTATCTAGTAGTAATAATATATTAGTATAGTAGTAGTAATAAATAGTAGTAGTAATTATAAACTTAGTGTGGGGGAGTGTTTCTCTCCTTGTTGTGTTTTGTAGGTATCCGTTTTTGCTTGCAGGATTCCCTATGCTCGTGAAGACCTCCATGGTTGTTTTCAATCCTTCAACACTCGGTCTCCGATCATTTGCATAATCATATATTGGGAAATCCTATGTGCTTATTATATACTCCCTCTGTCCCAAAATTATTGTCCCCTGACAAGAAACACACAATTTAAGAAAAATGCATTTATTACTGCTTTCTCTTTCTTACTTTTTGGCAGAATGACAGTTTTACCCTTAGCTAATTAATTAAAATCTTCTTTAAAGTTTGTAATAATAATTTCAAACATGGGTAATATAGTAAACTTGATCAAACTTCCCTATCTATTTTTATTAATGAACAATTAGAACAATTAAATTGGGCGTACTCTCATCAAAAAGAAAATGTGGACAATAAAAATAAGATGAGGGGGGGGGGGGTATCTTATATTGTTTCCCCTTTCACACTTGGAATTTTTTGCATTTGCCTTTTTCGTTTTAAGTGTAGGGGTAAAACCTGACATTTTTGAACATTGAGCCCAATGTTCAGTTTTAAGTGTGTGTGGGGGGGGGGGGATTTCTATCGAAATGATCTTACCTGCGCTTGTCTGTGTCCCACACAACCCCTTTAACCAATATATTGAAAAAAAACATAAACATTGAAAATATAAAAAATATTAAAATTTGTAAATAAGTAGGCCCGTAGGCTTGAACTAGAGAGCTTTTGACTTGACTGAGTATTACACTATAGCTTTTCCCTTAGCTTTCGAGACTAAGCATTTGCTTAACTTTAACATTTTGCAAAAAATGAAAAATGATAGAGCTGGATATGAGTTAGATGCTAAGCGTGGAGTAGTTGGATCTCTTTAGAGCTCATAGAGGTTAATTGTGGCTTTTTCTCCCATCAGCTTATTAAACTATAAATAAATAAAAGAGTTAAGTACATTTTTTGTCCCTGTGGTTTGATGCATTTTCTCACTTTTGGTCCAAAAATAAAAAAAGTTTGGTTTTGGTCCAAAACACATAGTTTCGGTCCACTTTTGGTCCAAAAG
>BQNB010045888.1:7691-44027 GCA_026074375.1 Tanacetum coccineum | reverse complement strand
GAGTATTTACTTGATAATGTTTCATAAATATTTTATAACATTTAATAAAATATTTGTTATTCATTTTGTGAACCGGTTTCGCTTTGTCCGAAATAAAAATGGATTTCAACTCGAATAGTCGCGTTTTCAAAAACGCTTTTAATTAAAAATGATGAATAATTTATTTAATATTTTTATTAAATAAATACTGATAATTAAAAACAAATTTAATTGTTTTTGTGTGTCCGCGTTGTATATTGTTCGAATAATGTTTGCGGTGCTGTTTTAGCCCTTTTCGGCTCGTTTCCAGGTCTCGGGCAAAACTAAAAAGTTGTCAGGAATGTCATTCCACATCAAATTGCTTTAGAGTCCGAGTCGTGAAAACGTGATTTAGATGATCGTTCTTATAAGTCAAGCCAGACCCAAAAAGTCAAAGATTAACATCGTCATTCTAAATTCGAAAATTCTCGGATGTTACAGACGTGGACATAAGAATCACTAAAAACCGAATTAAAACGAATGAGTTATCATTTTTACGAGATTACGACAATTAATTATATAAAAGTAGTTTCATATAAATTTTATAAAAACAGTAAAAGTTTCTGTTCACGAGTGTCTAAAATATTATAAATATAATATTTGGATAGATTTTCGTAATACGAAACCGTGGACATAAGAATCATTAAAAATGGAACTAAAACGAAGGAGATACGATAAATAAAGTTATAAAAAGTATTTTTATAAATTTTCACTTACTGTTACTGTTCATAACAATACATATAAATATTAAGAATATAATATTTGATTAGATTTTTCAAATACAATTCCATACATATAAAGAACGTATAAAACGGAGTTAAAACGAGAAAGATACGACGTTTTTACTAAAGTGATATTTATAAACGTCTTAACTTTATAAATATTATTTTCTCAACAATTTAATTATTTATATAATGAAATTATATAAATCATACATCAAGTATTTTTAGCAATTAATAAATTGTTGGACAAGTATACCATTTTTACAATTTCAAATACATGGACATTTATTTTACAAGTACAAATTAAATTGTTTAATTTTATAAATTAAACAAACACTTTTAAGTGGTGATGTAACTATATAGAATTATATGTTGTGTTAGTTATTCAAAGTACTTAGTACACATACGACCTATATTTAATTAGGTTGCATCCGGACTACGTGACGATTTTCACACTATTTGATTTAGATAATCAATTCATTCACTAAGGTGAGTTTATATCCCCATGTTTTACAATTACAATGATTTACAACTTTTGGGGTGAGAAACATGCATTGTTTTATAAATTGGACGCAAGTGTACATTTGAACATGATTACGTGTTTGCCTAAGTAGCGATAGCCCACTAAGCCCATTATCATGAATTGTCAATAACTTTGTGTAAGCGCGAATATTATAAATAGATCTATTTGGGATTGACCTCCCCGTTTGGGTGAGTAGCACTCACTGTGCCGGTTAGCCGGACAACAGACGTATACCATGTCAGATTTGGGATGTTTCGGATTAGAACATCATCAAAGGAAAGGTTGGCAATTTAGATTGCAATTCATACATGTCGAGCTTCAGTGTCATGAGCTTAGGGAAACATAATTACATTTTTGTGATATTGTATGTGTTACAATAGTCATGCACTTGGAAATCTTGCGGTCCTACATTATATTTCCATGAACGTGTGAATTCACCAACTTTATGTTAATGTTTTAAAGCATGTTTTTCTCAAGTCAATAACATACAAGTGCAAGGGATACATTGGTGGTCTATCTTTTGGGAGTCATGCATAAAGATTTAGAGGCATTACATTTGGGGATATTTGTTATGATCTAAAATCTTTTCATTGAACAAGTTAAGCCGTTAAGCTTTTGTATTAAACAATTTATGAAATCCAATGTATCATTTCCAAAATGACTCATTTAGAGGTCGTTCTCTTATATACTTGTGCTATTGATCTATGATGTAACGCTCCCGGACCCTTATTCCGCTGCGACCCTATTTAGGGGTGTTACACTAGGAAAGGAAAGTATAGAGCTAGCTAGATGCCAGGGTAGCTTTCCATATCTGTAATTTATATAGCTGGATTAATGTAGGATCACAAATAAGGTGTTGTCTATGCCCTTGGTGTTTTGAACAAGTTGACTAGTAGGTGTTCCTAGATAATTCAACAAGTAACGTTCTGACCCCTCGCCCGTAGATTTAGACAAGTGGACTCCCCCTATATAAAGAACCGTTAAGCAGTAAGTTAGTAAAGTCTCCATGAGCTAGGATTAGATACGAGCACCATTATCGAACACCTAAGATAGATTATAATCAACACATAGGATGCTTTATGCGGATGTGGTTAATTGTGATAAAATTGCCATGTCTAGGTTTTAGGATGAAGTCCCGCCTAAATCTAGGAATGATATACTGCCTCGAAATAAGTCAATCATTGCACTAAAATAAACAAACCTTTCATTTAATTGGATTAATTATGGTTAACACAATTTCCTTAATATAGGCTAGACCGCCCTTCTACCTTTTGTTATTTGCCTTGCGTATGTTAGAGTAGAGAAAGTAGGTTAAGTTACCACCAAACCCCATGCCAGTCTCTTAGGCTGAAAACCCCCTTAAACCGTTAGATTAGGAGTAGGACTGACATAGGATTAATATAGAATAGAACTAACATAGAATAACTAAAATACTGGTAGAACTAGGAATTAAAGTTCTCACTCTTAGTGTTCGACACCTTACTTACCAACGAAGCTGCAACTGATTGGGTACACTGCCCGGTAAGGTGTTGTTTTAGGTAAAGTCGGCAAAATATAAATAGTAAAACTTGATAACATTAAATACCTACACAAAACGACACATCAAGTTTTTGGCGCCGTTGCCGGGGAGTGAAATTATTTGATTCTTGTTTTTATCAGTATCTTATATTAGATTTAGCTTAATTTAGTTTTAATTTCGTGTTTGTAGTTTAATTTTCTTTCTGTTAACTATTCTGTTCAAATTAACCGATACGGCGTATCAAACTTTTTAAGCAGATACAGCGTATTTGTATTCAACCGATAATACGGCGTATTCGATCAATGGAATACGACGTATTGTCACGTGATGTAGTAGACTTTAAAATTAGATACTGCGTATTCATGTTCAATCATTAATACGACGTATCCAGTCAATGAATACAGCGTATTCATATCAAAAAGCCAATACGACGTATTAAAATCAATTTAATACGGCGTATCGACTATCTAATACAGTAGCAAATTTAAATTTTTTGTATTTTGTTTTCTGTGTTCTCACCTCGAGAGCACATCCTACTGATCAGTTTTCTTTGTTCTCAGAGATCATTTGCAAGCAGGAATGGGAGAACCAGTTTTGGAGGACTATATCACCGTCACTAGGAAGAACTATGCCTCATAAAACGACAATAGGAAAATCATTGAAAAGAATTCCTTCCAAATAAAAGGAATGTTTTTGGAAAAATTGGCTCGTGATACTTTCAGCGGAACAAAAGGAGAAGACGATGTGGAACATAACGAGAAATTTCTCAAGATGATTGGACCAATCAACATACAAGAAGTTAGTTGTAGTTGACTTTGGATAAATGTCTTCCCCATCTCACTCACCGGGGTTGCAAGTAAGTGGTTTATGGAAGAATGTATGGGTTCAGTCTACTTGGGTGGAACTAACAGAAAAATTATTTGATAAATTCTACCCGCCTTCTCGTACTAGAATTGAAAGAGTTAATGAATTCGAATTATCATGAGCACCAGTTGACTACAGGTTTGAAAATTGGGTGGCCGCCAATTTTGAACGCTACATGACAATAGACCACTACGCCATGAACTCCCTATGGAAACTTTGGAACAAGAACTATGGTAATGAGGAAGTAAATAGTTGTAGTGAGCCTTATGTTGATAAAGTAGGGGGATCCGATGTGGAAAACAAAGTTGTTGAAATTTTTAGGATCAAAACAAATTTGTTCAATTATGAGACACTCCTTTGCATAGCTTTTAAGGAATTCAATCATCTACTACAAATTGATCCCAACATGCTAACCGATGATGTTTTTAGGATAAAGAACTATGAAGAATACAAGAATGATTGGGTTTATGAATGGAATGACAATATACCATGGGTAAGTGAAAAACCTTAGAAGCTTGATGGAATATGGAAGGAACCTGTGCCTGTTAAACACCGCTGTGAACCTTTCAATTATAAAAACGGATGTTTTGAATGGCCAACTTGTAGCTGGAAAGATGATGGATACTGTAATGAAAGGAACCTACCCAGACAATATCAAGTTGGGAACCAAATCCATTATCAAGATCATGAGTGGTACGAGGCACTAGAAGATAGTGATATGAAAAGAGAAGCACTAAGAAACAAGGCTGAATTAGAGAGATCAATGAACCAAAAAGAAGGATCAAGTAGTGACTTATAGAGCGGGTACTCAGCAGTTAACAAGTGGAGTGATTAAGAAGAAGTTGATAACAAAGAACCCGATGATAACTATAACCCATACCTCGATATAGCTCGACTATTTATTTGTCATACTAAAAAGGAAGAAGGAAAAGACGATCAAGGAAAGAATAAAAACGTCCGGGGACTAGATGATTGCTTGGTTCAAGGGGATCCCAACTTAATGAAAATAATAAGGGAAATCGCGAAGAGCTTGGAATCCCCTATACAAAACCGCTGGAGTGCAAAACTGAAGGATTCGAGGTTGTCAAGTATACATTTGGACCTACAGAATGTTACGTAGCCATGAAGAAACAAGGAGAATATTATTGGACAACTATGGACAAAAATGCGTGTCACGCATACCAATACATCTTTCACAAGATGGACGAGGGATGGTTCGTGACAAGGGCGTAATGAAGAAGCTACTAGAAAAAGTCTAACTTAAAGACTAGCTGAAAGAAAACTGCTTACCGGGAGACAACCCGGATTTATTTACTGTTTTTTATCGAGTCTGTCTTCCCAGACATGGATACGGCGTATCCGCTCCATACCATATGGCGTATCGCATGTCTAGACGTTATCAGTCTTTACTTTTATGCATTTTAAAACATTATTGTCAGTTCAGTCTATACGGAGTATTCGTTATACGAATACAGCGTATTAGGCGACTGACCCGTACTTAGGATTTTGCTTCAGGTTTCAATACGGCGTATCCTGGTTTACCAGATACGGCGTATCGACTTCCTCTAGCAGCTTTAGGGTTTTTACTTTCGAGTCTAACCAAACCAATACGCCGAGATAGAACTGCATTTTGTTTTCTTATATCTTATACATGACCTTACTGAACGAAAGGAAATGTGATAGGAGAACTTATTTTTCTAGAATTACGTGTGTTGTAGGCATGCTGGTATACAAACCCGTTTTCGCACACACAATCTTGCTCATAAACGCAACATGGAGGATCATACCGAGCAAATCTCATGGGAGTTTCTCGTTCTAATTCTTTTAATTTCCTGTTTTTAATGTTATATTTATACAACGAGGTCGTTGTATATCTCAAGTGGGGGGAGGAGAATTAGAACGCTTACTTGTCCATGTTTTCACAATAAAATGCTTAATTTATGCCTAAATTTAAAAAAAAATAGCATACTTTTGTGAAAATTATTAGTTGCATAACCTCGCACACATAACCCTTGTTTAGATATTGTGAGAATTTAGCCTTATCCGTTTCCCAATATTTACCCAAATTCCACAAAAATATGAGTGTGCCGGTGATGCTGTAGACTTTAGAACTTGGCTTGGTATATCTATTCGAGACCACAATGATAAGTACTATGGATTTAGATGGAGTGACATTTTTAAACTAGTAAATTTCTAGGATTACACCAAAAAGCCTATACATGTTATATTAACTAATTACACTGGTTAGTTAACCCTCGTATAAACCCTTTGTTTACTCTCATTTTTAGAGTAAGATACCCCTAGAAAAACCTGTTGAGCCATTCCTTTCTTTTCATTCACCACAAATGTTTGTTTCGTTACACCTTTACACCTTAGCCTACCCTATTAGATTAAGTCCTTTACTTTTCCGGTTGCTAGTTACTTTTGTGTAAAGTATTGTATTTCCTGTGTCGAGATGTCAATTTTCTATCTCTGGTATGGTCAGTAAATTGCACAATGCAATTGGGCAAGTGTTGATTTTCTATTCATGGTTAGGTCGGGAGATTGCACAACGCAATGGGAATGTAAAAGTAGTAGTTCGCTCGTGTATTTTTACTACTTCGTTATTATGATCGAATATCAATTATTCAGATTTATCGTAGTCATGAGATGGTGAAATTCTACACATTAGATTTGAATTTCAATTATTAGTTAAAAAATCGAAAAAATCAGAAAAATACAAAAAAGATGTTTGTAGAGTATTGTTGTATTAGAGTTGGTACGTAATATAAACCAACTATGTAAAAGTATGTATAAAGTGGCAAAAATAGCCACTAGAGTTGTAATTGGGATGATTGGGAGTTGACCGTTATGGAACTCCGAAACTAAAAGGTTTTTTCATTGTAAATTTCTGATTGATCAAGCCCATTTTATGAGGTCTGTTGTGTTTCCAAAACACGTTGATTGTTCCATCTAAAAGTGTGAGTTTATCTTTCATTTTGTGTCTTCTTCAAGGGATGGTTAGGAAGGTAACTAGCAACGTTATACCTTATCTACATGGACTTAATCTATTTGTTTGTTTGATTTTGTTTAACACCAATTATTTCCCCATTCCTAATGACTAACCTTAGGTTTTACTCGAATGAGGATGTGATCGAGTCATGCATGTCTACTTCGTCGTTACGGCCATGTATGTGTGATTCAACCACCTTGTTAGTTTACTACTTTTGGTGAAAGTTAGAAGATCCATACCCTATATCACTCTTCGTCCTAACCCTTGGTTTTAGTCGAGTGGGGGAATTATTTCAATCATGTATGTCTATTCCATCGTTATGAATGTGCATATGTGGTTTGTCGCCACTGCTGGTTTACGACTTTTGGCAAAGACTACTAATCTTATTCTTTAGCTTATTCGAGTTAGGCAGTGTGCAGTCATATGTATCTATTCCGTCGTTACAGATGTGTATGTGTGGTCTTTGACGTCCTTTCTGGAATATTGGTATCGAATAGAGGTTAGAAAGAAGTGATCAAACCCCTAAACCTTCAAACCCAATTTACCTTTTTAATCTTGTTACTCCTTAGCTTTAGTGGTGGAGATGTGTATCCTTAGCACGCCTATGATATAATACTCATCATGACCGAGCAATTGAGCAAATTAGTTACAAGTTACCACATAGATTAGTTGAGTGATTTGAGTGTTTTCATTTTCTCGATTCGTGAGGTGTTTGGTTGTGTGCTAGTAATCTAACAAGAAAAGTGCTTAATGGAAAAAGTCTTGAACCTTGGTTTGAGATACATTTTTATAAACTTTCTAAGGTCTACTTGAGGACAAGTAGGATTCAAGTGGGGGAATATTTCATGACATCAAATAACGCCTATATTATTGCATCATTTATTCTGAATAAATTGCTTGTTTTACATATTTTATGCATGAATTGGTACTTAATCGCTTAAAATAGTTATTTGCAGTAAATATGGAGCAATTGGTGAAGTTTGACTAAAAGGCGCGCATTTTGAAGCTTAAACGAAGAAATCAAGAAGGCTACTATCCTGACATCCTATACGCCGTATCCATTAAGAACATACGACATATATGCGCCTGCACTTCACAAGAAACCACGAAGACATCAAGACCTATACGTCGTATCCAAAATGCTTATACGCCGTATTCAAGATAAAGACAAAGAACATTTTAGATTATTTTATTCGTGGCACCCACTTCAAGGACTCTCCAATATGTTGTATCCAACTATTCTATACGGCGTATCTGGCTAATTTCAGAAGACTATAAATACAAACCCTAAACACGAGTTTAGGGTGTGCTTAACTATATTTTTGAAACCCTAACCACAAGAGACGAATCTTAGAAGGCAAGAAGAGTAGAAGAGGTGTAGTATAGATTATAACTAACGTAGAATAACTAAAATACTGGTAGAACTAGGAATTAAAGTTCTCACTCTTAGTGTTCGACACCCTACTTACCAACGAAGCTACAATTGATCGGGTACACTGCCTGTTAAGGTGTTGTTTTAGGTAAAGTTGGCAAAATATAAATAGTAAAACTTGATAACATTAAATACCTACACACAACGGCACATCAATATTTCAAAAAAAATTACAAAACTTTATTCATAATCATAGATCTATTAAAAAGAAATTGAAAAAGTATAAAAACATTATTGCTGACCGTCGGTCTCGGTAGTTGTGTTTTGTGGTGGTTAGGCTCACGGTAGAGGTGTGGCTTTTTTGGTTGTGATGTCCGGTGATGGTGTGGTTGGGTGGTGGTAGGAGTTTTGTTATGGGGATGATGGGTTATTTATAGATATGAAATGGTACCAATTGCATAAAGAAAACATGTATTTTAGGAAATGTTGAAACACTTATTATCCTCATACCTTCACTACTAAACACAACCAACAATAGAGTCAATAAATTAGATTAAAAACATGATATAAACTTACAAATGACCAAAGTGGAAAACGGTGACAACGGCAACAACTTTTTGGCGAGGCAAGAACGGTGACTGCATCAACTGTAACAACAACAAAACACAACAAAAAAATAATAAAACGCATATCTAATAATAACATCCATAGATCTTTAAAAAATCATACAAAACTTTATTCATAATCATAGATCTAATAAAAAGAAATTTAAAAAAATTAAAAACTTTATTGCTGACCGTTAGTCTCGGTAGTCGTGTTCCGTGGTGGTTAGGCTCACGATGGAGGTGTAGGTTTTTGTGGTTGTGAAGTCCGGCGATGGTGCGGTCGCGTGGTGGTGGGAGTTTTGTTGTAGGGATGATGAATTATTTATGAGATTGTCTAACAAGTGCCCTCAGGGCATTGGATTAAACGATTAAATAAGGAAACTTTAAATTTATTAAATACAAATTGAGAACTAATTAATGTAAATTATAAGATCAATTAATGTGTATTAAATGCATTTTTCAATTTATAAGGAAAGTTCGGATGAAATAATGCACCTTAAGCAATGCCCTGAGGGCACCCGTTAGACAATCCCGTTATTTATAGATATGAAATGGTACCAATTGCATAAAGAAACTAAAAAGATGATTTTAATTGGTACCATTTAATATAGGGTTTTGTAACTCCTTGAGGTTTAAAGATGATTTTAATTGCAATTAATTAACAATGCAAAGTTTCAACATTCAAATCCATGTAATTAATTAACAATACAACAGTTTCAACTTTCAACTTTTAAATCCATGATTTTAATTGCAATTAATTACTCCAGCGATTGTGTTTTTACAAGATTTCCTTAATTAGGTTTCAACTTTCAACAATGTTGAAAATTCAAGAATAGTGGTTCTTCCTTTATAAGGAGTACTAGACGAGTGCCCGTGCATAGCAACGAGATTTCTAGTTTCGATCAAATTTTGATGATGGATAATTTTTTCGATGGCATGGTTGCATTGTTGCAATTTACCTCAATGTCATGGTTGCATTGTTTTCTCATAGCGTCGTTTTAAGTTGAATTAGAGCACACGGTATCATAACTTTCATCAATAGCAGGTAAGTAGCTTATTTAAACGAAAGAGTACTAAGACATTAAAGAGAGTCTAGTTGAGTAATATAGGATTGTTTCGAGCGTACATTCCATGAAACCCTAACAGCATTAAATTTTGTGTTATGTTAGTGCATGTAGGTTGTGAATTCTGTAAAACATACTCATAAGAACTAGATGACATATGTAAGCGATAAAATCTTACATGTACCATATGGTAGAGCATACTAATCAACTACTTCCTCTGTCCTACTTTTATTGTCCTCATTTGACTTTTTGAAGTTTTTCTTTTGCAACTTTGATCTTTAATATTTTTGTTTGTGTTATATAATACTTTATGCAAAATATATAAATGGATTGGTTATTAAATATATTTTCATTGGTATAATTTTTATAAAGTATTATATAACACAAACAAAAAAAATTAAAGATCAAAGTTGAAAAAAATTGACTTCAAAAAGTCAAATAAAGACAATAAAAGTAGGACGGAGGGAGTATAAAATACTAGATCACATACTCATATAACATCAAGTTATTAATAATTACTAGCATGGTAACCGCGCAAAGCAGCGGTTTAGGGGCCACTAAAAATCAAAAAACTAAAAATTAAAAAAAATATATCAAAATTGATGTTGAATTAAAGAGCACAAAATTTTAGAAAATATGGTAAGATTAGATCATAAAAAAATAAATAGATAAAAAGATATTTCAATTTAAAAATAAAGGTTGTTTATTAATTAACATGTGACACGTGTCACTCTAAGATGTGCAAAGCAGCGGTCAAGATTGCACATCCTTATATTTTCATAATAAGAAGTTTAAAAGTTTGAATTTTTAAGACTTTCTAAAAATAAAATGTCCTAAATACTTTATAATATAATATAGAGATAGATAAACAATATGATAGGTTATATAAGTTGAGTTATGCAAACAAACCTTTGCTGAGATTGAACAGTTTTGTTTTGATGTTGGCAAGGGAGAGCGTAGCTTCATTAAAAGGCCTCGCGAGATCATATTTATACTTAACTAGTACATGACAGAAAGTTCCTTGCATAAACAAGTTCAAAAATTTGTCTTAGCAAATTTATCCTAGATAGGTGATCATGATGAAAGTATGGTGAAAAAAACTCGTTTTTGCAACATTTTCAAAATGACATGCATATGTGAACTTGATATATGATCTGAATCTAATAGCACATACAACATGGTTCGTAATTCAAACTCATAATATAGATTTAGAAATAGAATTACCTATTGGTGAAATATAAACGGAGAGTTCATCGATTCCGCTGAACATATGAACGATTCATCTTAAGGACTTAAGAATCACTGAAAAAAATAATTAAATTTGGATGTGGGGTGTAGGGGTGGTGGCGTTTGAGTTTTTTGTAATAGGAGAGGCTGTTTCTAGGTTAAAATAGCGTGGGAGTGAAAATGGATCCCATATTTGGAGTGTTGTAGAATTCCCTAAATGCCCTTCCATACATCTATCTATACTATTCTATAAAACAAAGTTTTTTAATCTCTCTTCATCAATTTTTTCTAAAAATACTATGACCATCTTCTTGAAAACGTTTATTAGAAAATCTCATCAAAATATGGTATATATTCAGTTTTTGTTATACTTTATATTTGGTAACTTCAAATTTAAAGCTTGGGCAGTAAGTCAATACATGGTGGACTGTTTGTATAACAATTGTAGGAAAGTTTCCAAATTGAGAATTTTATTCATTGCAAGTTTAAATCAACTACATAATATCATGAAGGACTAAAACAAACCTTTTATGTAACATTTACACAATAACGGGCCTTAATTATACAAAGCTTAAGAAAAGTCATTTATTTCCTCTCTTTATGAACACACATATAAGTTTCAATTTTAATAGTATCAATTTCATTAAACGAGACTAGCAGGGTACCCGCACGTTGCGGCGGCGGGTACCATGTGACGAGTAACCGGAGAAATAAAAAGAATTTGATCCCTGGGAGGCCCGGTTCATCTGTTTTTATCGGTTCCGACGGGTCCTCTCCGGTTCGTCTTCAGATGTCTTTTGACATAAGATATCCAACACATAGCCCAACAATTCTACAAGTTAAAATCCAACATGATTCTAACACATATCTTCTTGGATTTCCGATGGAGGATGTTCCATCAAAAGAAATGTCTCAACCAAACACACACACCAACACTTCCCCTTTTCCGTAACCTATGCGCCGTAACTAGGGTTTCAATGGAACATCCTCCACCGGAAATCCAAGAAGATATTCTGATAAGATTGAGTGTGAGAGATCTGATCCAATGTAAGAGCGTGTGTAAGTCATGGTGTAAAATGATTGATACGACCCTGTTAGAGTTGTATCAGATAGTATCATCTTCTCTATATTCTTAAGGAGCTGGCACACATTAAAAGTTGTGCTACTATCCAATACAACCCTAACAGGGTCGTATCAATCATTTTACTCCATGACTTACACACGCTCTTACATCAAATCAGATCTCTCATACTCAATCATATCAGAATATCTTCTTGGATTTCTGGCGGATGATGTTCCATTGAAACCCTAGTTACGATGCATATGTTGCGGAAAGGGGGAATAGTGGGTGTGTGTGTTGGGTTGAGATATTTCTTTTGATGGAATATCCTCCGCCGGAAATCCAAGAAGGTATTCTGATAAAATTGAGTGTGAGAGATCTGATCTGATGCAAGAGCGTGTGTAAGTCATGGTGTAAAATGATCTCTCGTCGCGATTTCATAAGATCCTATCTGAATCATAGCTATCTCAGTGATCAAAACAATAATGCATTTGGAGACAGAAGACTTGTTATCTCTAGGTGGCGTGGTTACTATAAAAATATTCCTTATGATACTTGTGTCAAGGTCGGTGAGTTCTATGACGACCACAGTATAATTGGTTCATGTCATGGTCTTGTATGTGCCTCCTAATTTTATGCTAATATTGTGGTAGTTAATCCTTCTACAATAGAAGTAGTGTGCCTTTATACACTAAATCAAACATAGTTTATGATAATAGTATACAATCCTTCTCGTCCATGATGATCATCCATGACCATAGAATACGCACGCGGATCGAATGATATTTTTTTAAGGGAAGATATGAATCTTCTTTGAAATTTTGCTATTTGCAGTAGTTAAGAATAAGATTACACGATGATTAGGAGAAGATTATAGTGGTGATTCATTGGTGCAAGGAAGTATGTGCATTGGAAAAACCCTAAAGATAAAGTTGTAGTTTATATTATGAAATATCATCTTAATCTTAATCTTAACTACATATAAAGCATAACAACCTTCTATATATAGTAATATTGAATTTTCAACTTACACATGTTTATGCATAGTGTACAACCCATACAAACATAATTAGAACTTGACAATTAAAACGTAATTAATAAATATACTCCTATTACTTAAAAATACAAACATATATTCACATTGTACAACAATTAAAAGAATATATCTACAAAAGCGTACATATGATGTCTCCCTAAAATGATGATGCATATAGTTTTGAAAATGAGACCGAACCAACTGGTTCAAGCAGGAACCGGAGTCACCATCGGTTCGGCTAGCCAATAAAACCCGTCCGAAGACAAACCAGAGAGGACCCGTCATAACCGATAAAAACAGGTAAACTAGGCCTCCTAGGGATCAAATTCTTTTTATTTCTCTGGTTAATCGTCACATAGTAACCACCGCCGTAACGCGTGGGTACCCTGCTAGTCTCGTTTAATGAGATTGATACTATTAAAATTGAAACTTATACGTGTGTTCATAAAGAGAGGAAATAAATGACGTTTCTTAAGCTTTTTATAATTTAGGTCCGTTATTATGTGAACATTACATAAAAGGTTTGTTTTAGTCCCTTGTGATAATATGTAGTTGATTTAAACTTTCAATGAATAAAATTCTTAATTTTGGAAACTTTCCTACAATTGTTGTTATACATACAGTGCAACATGTATTAACTTACTGCCCAAGCTTTAAATTGGAGTTACCAAATACAAAGTATAACAAAAATTAAATATATACCATATTTCGGTGAGATTTTCTAATGAGCATTTTCAAAAAGATGGTGTACACGTGTCGCATTGTGAGGGCATATTATTTTTAGAAATAATTGATGAAAAGTGATAAAAAAAACTATGTTTTATAAAAGAGTATTTACCAACAGATTGGAGATATTCTTTTACCATGATATACTTTTTTGTATAAATTACTTCATCTTGTACTTGTGGGTTCATAGATCATTTTCATACTTACCAAGAGTGCGATTTACATATTAAAACAAGTCACCCAAACCACTTGCAAGATCATTAGTCTCATAATGATCATCAATAATAACTTTACTTCCATTATTGAAGACACAGTTAATGTCATGTTTTATTTAATGCAAAATAGTCATGAAGTTAATTTCTATGAAAATTCAAGGAAAGACTATATCCACCATAATCCAAATAGTAACACAAAATTCATCACTTACCTTATTAATGTAAACCACGATGCCTTTGCCACTAGCACAGGTGCTACAATTAAAATTAATAGCCTTTTATCAATGGTTTATATCATATTTGGCACACTCCTGTTGCTTTCTAAAATTATTAAGAAGTAAATATATTATTTATCTATTGCATAAGTGGTTTCAAAGTAGCTATACTCAATGGTTAAACCTTACATGGAATACAAAATCTCCATGCGACCGTGTATACAACTCTACATGCCAGTATGTCACTCTTGAACTGCTAGACCTCACACATTAAGTTGTAAGAAAGCTATCACTTCTTGTCTTAATTCCTTGAGTGTCTAATTATAGCTAGCAAAGCAATTACATAAGTTCTCACTTTTTTCTCAAAGGGTTAAAGCTATAAATTACTAACCTAGATAAAATGGAATATATACTCCAATCTACATTAACTTAGGTTTAATTTAGATATAGCATAGAATAGGTTAATTTAGGACTACGTTAGATAACTAAAATACTGGTAGACTTAGAAATTAACATTCTCGCTCTTAGTGATCGACATCCTACTTATCAACAAAGCTACAACTGATCGGGTACATTACTCGTTAGTGTTGTTTTTAGGTAAAGTTGGAAAAATATAAATAGTAAAAGTTGATAATATAAAATACCTACTCACAACGACACATCAGTTGCTTTGAACGATCTCAATTCCTGGATCACAAATTTGTATTTGATTTTCCTTATGGTGTAAAACCAACCAATAGCAAACTTGGTAGACATGCGAGGAGGATGTTGCTTGACCCTTTGTACATTCAGTCCAAGAATACAAATGTGCCAACGTGCAACACTTGGATGATGGTGTCCCAGCCTAAGCATTACTACAGATTGGGTACTTTTAGGTCTTCTAGTTTGGTTTAATGTAACAATAAACTTCTTTGGAACAACCTTGCCTCCTCCTTTTATGACATCTTTGGTCTCGTTCCTGATGAACGGAATTGAAGCTCATGATTCTTCTTATTTATTACTGCAGCCTCTACCGATGTGTAGAACTTATCGAACAACAATGAGATCTCTTGACGCGCTTGTGTAATATGCTTCACCACTTTAAGCTGGAACCGTGTTAAACTTTCCTTAATTTTAGATTGGAGCTGTTGTATTAAATACTTCTTCCATTCAGACTGAAACCATTTCATCATCTCTGCAACATCAGTTAACCCCTCTTCATAGTTCATTATGAGAATTTAAAATTTACTTTATGGATGAACAATAACTCTAGTAATGAATAGTAAATTCTGGCAATGAACAGTGGCCTCGGGATGAACAATAACCTTGTTTCCTTTTTTTTGAAACCCTAGAACGGAACAGCTCTGATACCAATTTGATATAGAGATAAAAAGAACAAAACAAGATAAATAGTTTATATTGATGGGATAAACCGACCCCCCAATTGACTAGCAAATCAATACTTCATATTCATTCAACATAACAAAAGTTATATCCCTAATGGCCATTTTATAGATATCTAAATAAGATTGCATTCCTAGTAAGACTTTAATTCCTAATCATTATCTAATAAGACTCAACTAACAAAAAAATATTAATAATTATCTACTAACTAGATAATGATAAATACGAGAATGATAATATGATTCATATCAGGTGTCAAAAGAAAGGAAGTTGCTAATCGATTGCTCAAACTTAATTGCTAGTAACCAGGTCATCAACTACACTAGGCGGAAGCATCATCTTCTTGTAAGATACTTTGATGAAGTTGATAGGAAAATAATAGGTAAGGTAAGGTAAGGTAACACTCAATACCATCTTGCACGGGTTATGGGTCCAATACCATCTTCCACGGTGTATGGGAGAGGTTGAGACGTAGACAGCCATACCCCTACCTAAGGTAGAGAGGCTGTTTTCGGTTCTACCAAAGGTAGAAAAGGTCCTCTGACCTTGCAAGGAGTGAGGATCGAACCTTTACATCTGTCTCTAGAGGCAAGGGTAATAACCACATGATCCAACCTTGCTATTTGAAGTTGATAGGAAAATACTCACTCCGTCCTAAAATTATTATATCCTGACAAAAAACACACAGTTTAAGAAAAGTGCATTTATGACTGCTTTCTCTTTCTTACTTTTTAACTGAATGACAATTTTATGTTGGAGGAAAGTTAGTATGTTGGAGTGCAAAGAAGCAAAGCTATATGGCAATGTCATCAGCTAAAGCTGAATATGTAGCTATTGCTGGGTGGTGTGCTCAAGTCCTCTGGATTAAGAGTCAGCTGGCTGACTATGATGTTCTCTATGACAAGGTGCCCATTATTTTGTGATAATACTAGTGCCATTGTCATATCAAACAATCCAGTGTTGCATTCTAGGACAAAACATATTGACATCAGGTATCACTTCATCAGAGACCACATTTTAAAAGGTGATATTAAGCTTCATTTTGTACCCACTGATTTGCAACTAGCTAATATTTTTACCAAGCCTCTAGCTGAGCCTAGCTTTACTAGATTGGTAGCTGAGTTGGATATGCTCAATATTGAAAAATAGGTCTCTGATAAGAAAAAGGCTTTAAGTGATACTCTGACTTGAATATTAAATGTTTTAAAGGTAACTTAAATGTAACTACCAAGTTGAAAGACAAACATTCTCAATATTTAATTCAAGAGATACTCAAAAGTTTTCTACCATATTCTTTGCATTTGTCGGCTTAAGGGCGGGTTTAAAACCTTGTCTAACATAATGAAAATGCTTAATATTTGGATTTGGTTTCCTTGTGGTAGTCTTCCAACTACCACCCAACCTAACCTCAAATCCAGCTTCTCTTCCATACGCTTTATAAGCTTTTAGTGCTTTCTCAATTTTATCAAAGATTGTTCTTTCCACAAGTTTGTTATTAGCTTATGGGATCCATTACTTGGTACCTTTAGGAGTAGGTTGCAAGATGCCAACATGTCAAGGAGATGAAAAATTAACTTTACCAATTGTGTGTTTAACATTACGTACTAATTGAGGAGTTGATGGTTTGCCTAAAACATGTATTTTTAACTTGTTAGAAACATATTCACATAACACATCAATAAAATAGGGTTTGTTATTAGCTTATGGGACATGTTAAAGGGTAATATGCTGTTAAAAATCTGATAGTACATGTTACATGGCCAAAAACATGGCAACTATTAAAAGCATATCATTATTCAAAATTAAAACATGATGAAAATAGGGCAACTATACACATATGTTTTCCTATATAATTAAAGCATGATCAAATCTTTATCAAAGCAAATGCTATTATAAATATAAAGCTGGAATTCTTGGTACCTTGTATATGATCAAAACTTATAGTAGCAGCTTGGCTAGATGAAGTCATAGTGATAATAAATAATGTCAATTGCACTATGTTGGCCGACCCTGATTAAGTACAAAGGGTCTGATTCGGCTTATGGCTTATTTATAATGGCTCAAACAAAAATGACTACCTTAGAAGATGAATGCAGAAGTTGGATTACGAAGAATCGTAATTGTGTGCATTCATAGCAGGTACATTCAGAGTAGGTACATTGAGCTGTCAAAATGACAACCATTCTTCTTGGTACATGCGTGCATTTGATAGGATTATTGGATTTGGTTAGCCATTGACCAAATTGACTCAAGTAACCCATTACCAACATGCCTTTTAAGACGCACCAAGTCCAATCTTAAAGCATTCTTTGTAACCTGGTACCTTAACTCTCTTTTTTCCGGCTAAAGCATTGTAAAAAACATAAACTATTCATAAAAGAAAAAAATTAACGAACAAAACTAACATAATCAATATTCTTCTTATTCTATAACCATTTGTATCTTATAAATTGATTTAGAAGTTTTATCCCGTAAAAAGTATACATTAGCAAAGTTCAACTCGTTCGATCAATTTGGACTTTTCTTTTCACGCTATTTGTTTTATTTACCCTGACCCATAGAGATACAATAACCTAAATTGATCTATTCATAAGTAAATGGTTCAAAATTAGCACCTTTTAAATGCCTAATGAACTACTATCTTCTTCCAAAAGTACATGTAAGAGGAGTCTTTACACAAATTTAAAGACTTACAACATTAATACCTTCACATATAGCAAAGAATGCTTCAAATTGGACATCTTCATAGCCTTTTAGTAATTGTTCTGGCTAACAACAAACTTTGCTTACCCACATAAAAAATTATGCCCTCATTTATTTACTTTGTTGTACCTTAAAAGAAAACTTTCATATCTTCCCATAAAAATTGAAACAATGCTTGACTACGTACTTATCTGACAGAAACTATTTGATTATTTATCAACATCTGATATATCATTTAATGTAGCAAATATTGTGGACCACAACTATAGGTAACAAATTGATCAGGTTGGGTAATGGAACTTACAAATCACATGCCAACATTTTTCCAAAGATTGCTATCCGACTTTGTATTTAATTTGAAGAAATTCGGAATCACAACCTAAAAAGAAAGAATGTAATCTATTTTATTAGCATAAAACAGTTATAATGCAAAGTAAAACATCAAGTAGGTTTTTATTAGGCCTAATCCCGAAGAACAAACCAAATTATTTATTCCGTCTTACAAAAACAAAAATAATCAAATGGTCGAGTAAATGAAAAGCCCCATTAAAGATTAACAAAGAAACTCTATTTTTAGAAATAGGAAACAGATCAAAATTAGTGTCCACCCATTGTCCGGCGGTTTACCCTAACGAATATTCTGCCCAATTTAAGGTTGCAACGATATGGTAAATAACAGTGACTCTTACATTTATTACATATTTTGTAATGGAAGAACGCATGTGCAGACCAAAAAGAAATAGTTCTAAACACCCTCTTAACAAAAGATTAAACTTTACAGCAACGAAAAAAAACTCGAGTCAAGATAAGGTTAATCGTAGAAAACGTAACTGACCTATGGAACTGAGTGCGTTCACAAATGTCGACGTCTTCTTCTTTCCACCTTCACCCCTACTGCTCGACTCATCTTTGCCACTCCCCGTCTTCTTTAACAGATTCCTTACTTACACTATAAATTTGTAAGCCTGATAAGGCGTTAGCTCATGAAATAGTATATTCATGGAACCCAATCGGGTTCCCTCCACTGCTCATGCATACATGGCTATATATGGTGGATAATTGTTTAGCCAAAACTGCACAAACTTTTAAACGAAAGTTTTGTTTGGACATAATCTTTAAGGAAAAAGTTATTAAGAGTTGTATTGACAGATAGTGGCCAGAAAAGGGTGTTTAAAAGAACCTTTTAAAAGTGTGCTTCGACAGTAAATGCGCAGGGAAAAATGACAAATTAGAATCTTGTTTCGGGGGGTTTTGAACACACCTTGTTAAGGGCTGTTTGGACTGTAATAAGTTGCATAAAAGATGTTCTAAAAACTGGTTTGGTGCTGTTTGGTAACGTCCTTTTACGGGCTATTTTGACAGCAAATAAGTGTAGACAAAACGAACAAAAAAAAATTGGTTTGCGGCAGTTTGGAAACATCCTTTTACGGGTTGTTTTGACAGCAATTAAGTGTAGAAAAAACGTTCTAAAAAAATGGTTTGGGGCAGAAATAATGTACCTCAACAAATAATCAAATAAGAGTTCCTATAAGGAATAGCAAACATCCTCAAAAGTGGTTGTTTGGATTTCAAGAATGTCTAGCAATAAATAGTGGCTAATCAAGGTTTATCATTAACTCTCATTTTCAGATACTAATATGTACCTTCAAAATATTACAAACATAGGGGATGCAATATTTTATCTTACCCTATATGTATTTGACATTCCCGCTTCTATTATTTTGCAAGCATTGCTTACGTTCATATATACAAGAGGTTGCACATCTATTACTAAAATAGGGAATAATTATTATTACCGAATAGCGAGAGATCGCCATGCTCAAATGCTGGAACTTGACGAAATGGCTGCATATATCAAAGTACATATCAAATATAGCGATATTTTAAGCAAACAATATTATTTATAATAACAGAATATTTTAGTGATATAGGATGCTTTAGTACGTTCAGAGCAAGAAACTTAGGTGATTCGTGTTCTCCGTTGGGAAAACTGACAGTAACAAACTCCAAATTGACATCCTTTCATAGAGAGCAGCCAGAGCACGAAACATTGTGGGTTAACCTAGGGCTCCATCTTTGCAGACTCTGCCTCACCTTGCAATATTTGTTCTTCGAAAAGTAGTAGCAGACTCTTTTGCACCTGTAACATCGAATCTTTTTAGTATTTATCGCATATAAAAAACACATATGCAATATTTGTTCTTTAAAAAGAAAGAAAACAGTAGTACATCCAAGGCTTGTGTAGCATTATTCAGATCAAGCAAGCTTCTTTAACACTTTCATGAGCTTCTTTAAACTGCAAAAAAAACCAACCTCATTTAGGAAAGTAATACTGAAATATTGTATCTTAAAATTGGCTTATAAGGTATATATAAGCCTATACACTCAAACAAACTATGTGAATGGACTGCAAGATCCTCGTCTCATAGCCAGGGGCTGTAAATTGTTATTTAAGTTATTGGAACATTATAACACATGATGGGCTACCAATTACAAAGAAAATGTAAAAGAATTAATAATAAAAATATTACTCAAGGTTTGGGAGTGTGAACCTGCAACCATGTACACTCAATGATTATACACACAATGATTAGTGAAAAGATCCCAGATCTCCACATTTTTATGTTTAGAAGTGAGATTAAAATAAAGTCGGTTTCCTCATTGGGGGCTTGCCTTGTTAGGGATTCATCGTAGTTCCATTTGAGCAGCTTTTTGGGATCATCCACCACTAATGTAAGAGTCTATAGATGACACTAAAACATAAAAAAATATATTGGAATGAGTCTAAAGAACATAAAAATCCAAAATACAGTTAATTACATGAGTCCAAACAAATATAATAAAACCTAAAATACATACACGGGATTAAGTCAGTTTCCATATGGTACTTCTTAAGCATCTCACTGTCTATCAATTGCTCATCAGCTGTTTGGATCTCAATAAATCGAGTTTTAGCTATTCGAATTAAAAGACCCTCTACCATCATTAACTATAACACAAAATTTGAAACTCAAATTCAAAATTTGTTTCTTAATTGATGTGCAAGTTAAACTTCACATTGAAAATTTAATTTAATCACCTTAAATTTGATAGCTTGTTGCCAGGATCTTCATTCGCCATCACCTACAACAATGATAAAAAAATAGACTAATATAAAATCATGGTCACAATAATTACAAATATAAAGTAAAAAAATAGAGGAATACAGAAATCATTCACACATGGCTTCAGTTATGCAGGATGTGTGGGGAGATAAGGAAATACATTTCATTTATAGATTGCAAAACCCAATAATTAGTATTGTGGGGGTTGTGGAATTGTAAGGTTGTGGAGTTGTAACAGTAGATTTAATGTAACATGTTAATGTAACATGTGGAGTTATGTCGATTGTATATGCATGAGGTATGCGTATACATGGTTGCTTCTCTTGTACCCCCTCATAATGAATACTTGTGCATTAAATTAAAGGACTGAAACATTAATAGATACGAGGCGTTTCAACCCGTGCATTGCACCGGGCTGAGTCTATGGGAAAAATTGGATTGTTAAGTTACTTTCTTCCATTTGAGCACTATATCAAACAACTTATGCACATAATTTTTATAAAACGCTGTAACTTTAAATAAACTTATTTGTTGAGGGCATTATTTGTAACACCCCCAAATAGGGTCGCAGCGGAATAATGTGTCCGGGAGCGTTACATCATAGATCAATAGCACAAGATGTGAGAACGACCTCTAAAAGAGTCATTTGAAATACGATACATTGGATTTATTGAAATTGTTTAATACAAAGCACAACGGCTTAAATTGTTCAACATTTAAATGACAAAGATTTTAGATCATAACAAATATCCCAAGATGTAATGACTCTAAATCTTTTATGCATGACTCCCCAAAAGAGTATCCCCAATGTATCCTTAGCACCTCGTGCTTCATTGACATGAGAAAACATGCTTTAAAACGTCAACATAAAGTTGGTGAATTCACAGGTTTATGTAAATATAATGTAGGACCGCAAGATTTCCAAGTGCATGACTATTGTAACACATACAATATCACAAAAATGTAATTATGTTTTCCTAAGCTCATGACACTGAAGCTCGACATGTATGAATTGCAACCTAAATTGCCAACATTGCCCTTGATGATGTTCTAACCCGCAACATCCCAAATCCGACATTAGATACGTCCGTTGTTCGGCAAACCGGCACAGTGAGCGCTACTCACCCGAACGGGGAGGTCAATCCTAAATAGATCTATTTATAACAAAGTAATTGACAGTTTATGATAATGGGCTTAGTGGTTTTTATCGTAATCTTGTAATAGCGTATCTCCTTCATTTTAAATCTGTTTTTGATGTACCTTATAGTTTTGAAATCCTCGTAAATTGTACTTTATCAGGAAAATAAGCTTCCATTTTTATCAGATTCGAAATTTTAGAGTTTTTATAAAAATACTTTTATAAAAACACTTTTACGTAAAATCTTGCAAACATCATAACTTCTTCGTTATAATTCGGATTTTCAAGTTCCTTACATGCTTAAGATCCTTATGAGATGTATTATTTTTATAAAATATAAAATAAATATTATATGGTTCGAATGAACAGTAACAATTAAAAGTCTAATTAATTTATTTTATACACTTTTAAACTTAATAAAATTACCACAAGTCCTCTAATTTATAAATTAACATCCATTGTGTATAAATTAAGTCCTATACATTGTGTCCATCATAATAAGTCCATATTGTCTAAGAAAATTGTCCAACATATTTATTTACTTAACTAAACTTTATACATAAATAAGTAATCATAAATTGACCAATAACTATATAAATTACCCATTGCTTGTAAATCCTTATTTTAAATATATTAACATATTTTAAACATCATCTTAACCACAAATAAAATGTAATTCGTGTATGTAAATACATGTTTTTATTTTATAAACTTCATAAAATAAACCTAGGTGATGATTTAACTATACACAATTATATAAAACATAAAATTAATGTATTGAAAAGATTAGGGTTCTTGGAAGACCTTAATGAACATGAGTAATGATAATACACAAGTAAGACCCAAGTGTATAACCGTAAATACTTCCACAAAACCTTAATTTTTACCAAGAAAACCCTAATTCTTCCTTTCTTTCAAAACCCCTTTAATTACCAAACCAAGCTTCCAAGACTCCTTGAAACACCTTAGATATGATATGTAATGTTGATCCCAATCCTAGATAGATTCTTTAGCTTGTAAAGATTATGTTACCTTGGACAAATCCACAATAACAATGGTAGAAACTTTGTGTGTATACTAAAGAGTATGCGGAATCTACTCTTTAATATTTAGAAGAAAACTAATGAAATAGTGATATATATGAACAATGATATAACCAAAAAGCTCTAATATTATTAAGATCAATAATATGAGTACTCTGTGTAACAACCTTGAAGCTATTACTAAGAGATGTGTGTCTGTGTAAGTATAATAATGAGATGAATAAGATCTTAAACTAGATGCCCTAGGATCTCTTTTTATACAACAAGGAGTCCTAATAGGTTTATAATACTTTCCTAAGTATTTAGTCAAATGTATTGAATATAATGACTAAGTATTTAAAACATTCCAAAGCATGTAGTCAAATGTATTAAATACAATGACTAAGTATTTAATACTTTCCATAAACAGTTGTAACTTCTCAATCAACATTAATCTCTTCAATCATCATTATCTTCAGTTGTAACAACAAGAAGACTTGTAATCAGCATTAACTTGATATTAACTAGCAGTTGTAACTTCTTTCAGCAGCATTAACTTTCTCACCAGCAGTAGTAATCTTGAACCAGCAGTAGTAACTCTATAACCAGCAGTCTTAAGTCCTTCAACAGTCTTAAGTTAGTACTGGCAGTACTAACTTACTCTAGCAGTACTAACTGGTTAATACTGGCAGTTGTAACTTATGAGCAGTACTAACTTTTGGCTTAGCAGTACTAAGTGCACTGAGTTTAATTCCCAACATGTAACAATCCTTGTATACTTGTACTAACTTAGAAATCAATGTTTATGAATGTTCTTGTGTCTTGTATGCAAACCGTGGGTATGAGTGAGGGTGGAGAGAGTTTGAGTGAAATTTACTTGTGAATAATGAGAAGTGAAGTGTGCTTACTTTAAGGTTCCTACATATAGAAAGATACATGAAGTAATACCATTTCTACAAAACCAACCAATGGTTTTGGTGTGTCTATTACATTCGGCTAGTTTGGGGTTCAAAAGAGGGAACAAAATAAGTTTTTAACTCATTAAGGACATACTAGGTTTAGTATTATATTACTTGAGCTTCTAGGTTTAGGAAATATGCTTGTTGCTTTAGGAACATTGGTAAGACTAAGCTTGATGCATGATTTCTTGCTTGTTCATGTTGTAGCCGTGGGTTTGACACAAAGAGGGGACAAAATAAGTTTTTAAGGTATTAAGTACAATGCTAGGGTTAGGGACAAGTTTAGGTTTAGCCTTGCTTTGTGTAATACAGAATGACAACACTTTCATGTTTGTCTTATGGTCCCTTGATGTTCTTATGATCTTTCCATGAGTTCAAGCACAAAGGAGAGACAAAAGTGGTTCTTTGATCCATTGGTTAACAACAATGGTTGTTTATTCAAGTTAGTGGAGGTTTGTGGGATTTAATTTCATATGTATATGTTATATGTGCAAATTTCATTTAGGGGCTGAATAGGATAAAGGTTTATGAGATTTTTGAGTATTATGGGTATTAGTGGGTATTTGTTGAAGTGTAGGTGGGTTTATGGTTTGCCATGCATGCAAAAGTGTAATTTTATTGCGTTACGTAAACGTTTTACGTAAGCAATAAAAATAAAAAGCATAAAGTTATAAATTATCATCCTAATAACTTTATAACACTTACTTGACGTAAACATTTAATTGTTTGATACCCGTTTATGTCGAATGCTCATTTTTAGTTTACGCGATTTAGCTTAATGATAAAAAAAATAAAAGTAAATGCGCAAAAGCCTAAAAATAAATAATTGAATAATTGAAGTCGTAAATGACCTGAAAATGTGAAATGTTATAGTCTCTTCCCATTAGAAGATCCTTGTCCCCAAGGCTCAAGTCGCGACACTTGACGAAGGTACGGGTTTAGTAAAGAGACGCTCAGATTTGGTATGTTTTGGGATGCGTTATCTGGGTTTTATACATGATATTTGGCTAAATAATACTGCTTTTACCCATGTTATTGTGCAAAGTGAGTTTCTTGTGTTGGAGCTAGCCGAAAGACGCGAAGTACAGAAAAGAAGTTAAGAAATGAGAAGCTAGTTTGATATTTTTATAGTTGCTGAAAAATACTTGATACGCCGTATCCAGATAGGTCGATACGGCGTATTGGGCTGGATTCCTTAGAGTGTGTGCTACGTTCGTAATAAATCTTTGATATCATTCCCAATTTACTTGATTTACTGTATCTTCAAATAGTTATCTTCATGGATACGGCGTATATAGATAGCATGGATACGTCGTATTGGGAATTAGTCAAACGCGTTTTCTTGTGAAGTCTTGGCGCAGATACTTCGTATCTCTTTAGTTGGATACGGCGTATTGGTGAATTTTCAGAAATCTTCAAATGTCTTTGTTTTAGCTCCAATTTATACGCCTTTTAACTTATCTTCACAAAACCCTCCTGAATTACTGCATTTATCAACTTTAAAGCGATTAAGTACCAAATAATGCAATAATTATAAAAAAGTGGGCAAAATAGATGGGATAAATGATATAATAAAGTGATGTTATTTGATGCCATCAATCACTTTTCGTCCTAACCCTTGGTTTTACTAGCGTGGGGGAATTGAATGCAAGCATGTATGTCTATTCCATCATTATGGATGTGTATATGTGGTTTTTCGCCCTTGCTGGTTTACGACTTTTGGTAAAGACTACTAGTCCTATTCTTTAGCTTATTCGAGTTAAGGTTCAAATGCAGTCATATGTCTCTATCTCATCGTTATGGGTGTGTATGTATGATTTTTGTCACCTTTTCTGGAATATTGGTATCGATAGAGATAAGAAAGAGTGATCAAAGCCTTTAAGCCTTTTAAAACCCAATTTACCTTTTGAAGACTTGTCACTCCTTAGCTTTAGTTGTGGAGAAGTGTATCCTTTACAAGCCTATGATAGAATACTCGTCACGACCGAGCAATTGAGCGAATTAGTTAAATGTACAAGGTAGATTAGTTGAGCGAATTGAGAGTTTTCATTTTCCTATTTCGTGATGTGTTTGGTTGTGTACTAGTAATTAAACGAATAAATGCTTAAAGGAAAAATCCTTGTCTTCGTTTAGGATACATTTTCATAAGTTTTCTAAAGTCTACTTGAGGACAAGTAGGATTCAAGTAGGGGATATTCGATGACATCAAATAACGTCACTTTTATAGCATCATTTATCCCATGTAAATCACCCATTTTGTATAATTATTGCAAGAATTGGTACTTAATTGCTTTAAGCTGTTATTTGCAGTAATTATGGAGTACTTTGTGAAGATTAGTTAAAAGGCACGCATTTTGGAGCTTAAATGAAGAGGTCAAGAAAGTCTACTGATTTGACAGTCGATACGGAGTATTATTCTAGACCCATACGACGTATCCAAGACTTTGACGAGCTAAAAGACCTCTGTCTGACTTTGAAGAATACGCCGTATCCACATCAATAATACGTCGTATATAATACTTTGGTCAACAAAAAAGAACCAACTGGTTTTACCACAATACGCCGTATCCATAAAAAAGATACGGCGTATCTGTGTCTGCACTTCACAAATAACCACAAAGGATTGAAGACCCAATACGCCGTATCCACGAAGACTCAATACGCCATATCAAAGGTTAAACATTAGAAGATTCTGAAAGATATCAATTGTGGTCCTTACTCTAAGAAATCCTCAATACGCCGTATCCTACATCAGCCGATACGGCGTATTGATCGTTTTCCAGACTCTATAAATACAACACCCTAAACTTAGTTTTAGGTATGCAAGTGAAATCCTAAACCACCAAGTCAACTACCAGCCGAATAAAGGAGCATAAAAGGTCAGAAAAGAGCCTCAAGGTCATAGAAAAACTCTTGTAATCTTCGCACAACCAAATACGCGTTCGGTTAAGGTTTCTTTATTTTAATCGTTCATATATGAAACCGTGTGTATTTTTACAATGACTATCGGTATCAACCATGTTTATGAAGGTTTAATGTTTGGTTTTTTTATATCGATTGCTTAATTTATCGTTGATTGTTGATTATGTTTATCAATTTATACTTGTTTACGTGCTTAAGTATGCGACCTATCATTCAACTAGGTCTAGTTCTACATATTTAATGCGCTGCAACTTCGGTGTTGTTTGAGCGTAGGGTAAGGCTCTGGGATAGCTCTCCATATCTATAATTTATATATCTATAGTAATAGGATCATAAATATTGACCTATCTTTACCATTGGTTTATGTGAACAAGTTGGACTAGCAGGTGACCTAGGATCAACAAATAACGTATTGATTCCTTTGGTAAAGACTCGGACAGTGGACTACTAGTATATAAAGAGTCGTTAAGCAGTAAGTGGGTAAAGTCTCGATGAGCTAGGATTTAATAAGATCATCATTATTAATCTCCCAAGATAGATTATAATCAGCAAATAGGATGCTTTATGCGGATGCCTTTAGTTGTGACAGGATTCTACGTGTCTAGGTTTTAGGAAAAAGTAGCGCCTAAATCTAGGAATGATATGCCGCCTCGAGATAAGCACTCATTGCACTAAATAAACAAACCTGCATTTTATCGGATTATTCATGGTTGATATGTTTTCCTTAAATCAGTTCTTGATCGATCCTTAATCGTTTGTTCATCTTCTTGTATGTGTTTATTACTTTACTTGTCATCAAAACTCTTGGTTAGATAACCCAAACTGTGTCAGTCTCTCAGACTGAAACCCCCCTTTTATCATTAGTTTAGATTTAACTTAGGTTTAACATAAATTAGAACTAACATAGATAACTAAAATATTAGTAGACTTAATAATTAACGCTCTCGCTCTTAGTGATCGACACCCTACTTACCAATGAAGCTACATCTGATCGGGTACACTGTCCGTTAGAGTGTTGTTTTTAGGTATAGTCGGCATAAAATAAATAGTAAAACTTGATAACTAAAATAACTACCTACACGATGGCACATCACTTACCTAACCTTGCACTATACATAGAGTCACTTATAAAAGCGCATAGTTTTAATTTTGTGCACTAAATGTTTAAACATTCACAAACACTCTGCTCCTCCAAAACAACGAAGTCCTTGAAGTTAATTTAGTTGGTTAGCATAGTTGTTAGCTCAAAGTAATACTTTGGTTTACTTTGAGTTTTAGAGAGGAGATCACCATACATACATTGTCGTTCAATTCTTGTTATTCCACAAACAATAAGGTATAATTCTTTAATAAAAATTATAAAGCTTTAAATGTTGAAAAAGTTTTGTGTCTTTTATCTTAAAAGTATTTTGTCTTAACAAAACTGTTTCAATACATTACTTAAAGCATGGGCTAGCTTATATTAACTTTGTAGTTATCATCCTACACATGTGTACATCATATGCCAATTGGAACTGCTTACTTAGCTTCATATACCCGTGATTGCATAAGCAATACTCTGTGAGAAGATGTCAAATCGTACTCTCTTTACAAATCTCTCTTGATTAACCCGATCTAAATCCCCTTATCAATTCTGTAGGCTAATACTGATGACCACTGATGGAGACAACCCGATGAAACGAACCCGAGAATGAAGCAAAAATCCTCAACTTGTCACTTAATTTTGTACTATCCGTATGACGAAGAACAGTGCTTAGGCAAAGTCTCGATGAGCTAAGTAGTAAGCAGTAAGTGGGTAAAGTCTCGATGAGCTAGGATTTAATAAGATCATCATTATTAATCTCCCAAGATAGATTATAATCAGCAAATAGGATGCTTTATGCGGATGCCTTTAATTGTGACAGGATTCTACGTGTCTAGGTTTTAGGAAGAAGTACCGCCTAAATCTAGGAATGATACGCCGCCTCGAGATAAGCACTCATTGCACTAAATAAACAAAACTGCATTTTATCGGATTATTCATGGTTGATATGTTTTCCTTAAATTAGTTCTTGACCGCTCCTCAATCGTTTGTTCATCTTCTTGTGTATGTTTGTTACTTTACTTGTCATCAAAACTCTTGGTTAGATAACCCAAACTGTGCCAGTCTCTCAGACTGAACCCCCCCCCCCCTTATCATTAGTTTAGATTTAACTTAGGTTTAACATAAATTAGAACTAACATAGATAACTAAAATATTAGTAGACTTAATAATTAACGCTCTCGCTCTTAGTGATCGACACCCTACTTACCAACGAAGCTACATCTGATCGGGTACACTGTCCGTTAGAGTGTTGTTTTTAGGTATAGTCGGCATAAAATAAATAGTAAAACTTGATAACTAAAATAACTACCTACACGATGGCACATCACTTACCTAACCTTGCACTATACATAGAGTTACTTGTAAAAGCGCATAGTTTTAATTTTGTGGACTAAATGTTTAAACATTCACAAACACTCTACTCCTCCAAAACAACTAAGTCCTTGAAGTTAATTATTTGGTTAGCATAGTTGTTAGCTCAAAGTAATACTTTGGTTTACTTTGAGTTTTAGAGAGGAGATCACCATACATACATTGTCGTTAAATTCTTGTTATTCCGCAAACAATAAGGTATAATTCTTTAATAAAGATTATAAAGCTTTAAATGTTGAAAAAGTTTTGTGTCTTTTATCTTAAAAGTATTTTGTCTTAACAAAACTGTTTCAATACATTACTTAAAGCATGGGCTAGCTTATATTAACTTTGTAGTTATTTGTAAGCTAGTAAAATTAAACAAGTATCCGTTATACTATTTTCAAAGAAGATATCGTATGAGCCGGAAACTATTTCTAGATTTAGTCGAAGGTATTAAATCTTATACTGTCGATCCTCTTCCAAAGCATTTTATATTCATTACAGTCTGAGATGCTACGGGTCTACTAAGTTTTAGTACCATTATAAAATGCACATCCGTCATACGCCAATTGACAAACGGCACCTCATCCGATGCTACGTGAATAATTGTCAAATGGTTAGAGCATACCCACGTGGTTTGTCTAGATAAGTTTAAATAAGTGGTATGAGCGTTGCCCACCAACCTAAGGTTCAGTTCAAAGGGAGGCATTTTTGAGATATATTGTTGAAGATAAGTGGTTATAGGTGTGAAAAAAATTGTTGTTCCAAAAAATTAAAAAACTAGTAATAAAATACGTGCGTTATTGATTTGTTCATGTCGGAGTATTTAAGAAAACCCACTTTTACCGACATTCAAAATGTATATGCAAGACATGAGCATGTTCATGGTTTTTGGGTATTGCTTGGAAGCATTTATTGTATGTATTAGAAATGAGAAAATTGTCTGAAATCATGGAAGGGGCAATATGGTAGGGGTGATATAAAAAATAGCCAACTATAATGCTTGAAGTTGTTGTTGTTGCTTCGCAAGATTTGTAGATTTGGCATGCATTTTTTGAAGTAACGGATGCGACTAACATATATATTTTTATGATAATTTTTTGTTATTCGACGACCTTCTTGACGACATCACCCATATAGCTCCTTTTGAGGTAAATGGAGTTGGGTTTGAAAAGTGGTATTTCTTAGCCAATGAGATTTACTCACAGTGGGCAACTTTCGTCAAAACGTTTTCGGTCGCACAAGACGAGAAACATGGTTACTTTAAAAGGCGACAAGAAAGTGCACGAAAAGATGTCGAACATGCCTTTTGTGTTCTGCAAAGATGTCGGGGAATAATACAACAAACGGCACGTCAATACCATGTCAACAAGATACGTAGAACCATGTATTCATGCATCATAATGCATAACATGATTTTTAAAGATCAAAAGTTTGCGATAAGTGAGTTAACGACCAGTTATAATCATCCGGGACCGCAAATATGCAACGTGCGTGGATCGAACGATGAGAAGTCAAACGTCGAAAGGCAAAAGAATTACGGGACAACGAAACGCATCTTAATCTTCAACGAAACATATGGAGCATATTTGGCGTCAACATCCAAACAAGAAGAATTTTACTCTTTGGGGCGTATGTTTTTTTCATTTTTTTAAGTTTTCGTATGTTTTTAAATTTATGTGCGTTTTTTTAGTATTATAATTTTTATTTTTATTTAATAAGTAAATATTTAGTTTATTTAAATAAATGAAAAAAATAATGGATGAAAAAAATGGTGTTATAGGGTCTTATGAGTGAATTAGTATTTTGATATGTTGATAAATGAAAATTCTGAAGTAGCGATAAGATGACCGCACTTTCTGATGTTATAACTTATAACATTTACGATACTTTGTACTCTTGGATCTTCAAAATAAAGTTATACTTGGATGATTGAATACAAAAGTCAGCAAGGAGACTTCTAAAATGACATTTTTGCCATCGTTAAATAAGGAATTAAAGTCCACACGTTTTTCTAAAAACAATCAAGAAGAGGTCGACGTCTATAAGATCTTAGTAAAAATGTAAAAACGAATCGATTTTCTCCTTTAATAAACGGTTGTTCTACACGTTTCGAGTACCGAGTTGTCTTTTGCAGCTAGTTTTAAGAGTAACCTTCAATTTCACTACTATACAAAGCTTTTTAAGAGGTTTTTCACATTGCAATAAAAGTTTTTTAGAAAGATTACTCTTTGGGGCGTATGTTTTTTTCATTTTTTTAAGTTTTCGTATGTTTTTAAATTTATGTGCGTTTTTTTAGTATTATAATTTTTATTTTTATTTAATAAGTAAATATTTAGTTTATTTAAATAAATGAACAAAATGATGGGTAAAAAAGAATGGTGTTATGAGTGAATTAGTATTTTGATATGTTGATATTATAAATGAGAATTCTGAAGTAGCGATAAGATGACCGCACTTCTGATCTTATAACTTATAAAACATTTACGATACTTTGTACTATTGGATCTTCAAAATAAAGTTACACTTGGATGATTGAATACAAAAGTCAGCAAGGAGACTTCGAAAATGACATTTTTGCCATCGTTAAATAAGGAATTGAAGTCCACACGTTTTTCTAAAAACAATCAAGAAGAGGTCGACGTCTATAGATCTATAGTTAAAGGTAAAAACGTAATCGATTTCTTCCTTTATAAACGTTGTTCTACACGTTTTCGAGTACTGTTTGTTTTGCACCTTTTTAAGAGTACCTTCTTTTCACTATTATACAAAGCTTTTTTAAAGGTTTTTCACATTGCAATAAAAGTTTTTTAGAAAGATTTGATAAATATCAAGGGTATGTTTGGCAAAACTAGCTGTGTAAGCTGTATGCTGTAAGCTGTAAACTGTAAGCTGTAAGCTGTAAGCTTTAAACTGCAAAGCTGTTAACATGAGCTACAAGTTGTATTTTTTTCAATAAACATGTTTGATAAACTAGCTGTTAACTGTAATTATATGATGTAAAATGACATAAAAAGACATAAATATAATTGTAATCAAATGCAAAACATACAAATAACAAACTAATTATATTAATAAAAATCGTAGTGCGTTAAGGAAAACATGATTGTAATAGTCATTGACGACGTGCATTCCATATTGATGTAGCAATATCATCCCGAATTCGTTTCATCTCATTAGATGTTCCTTGAGAGAAATATTCAGTGTTTGTTTCATGGCCACGAACATCATGAAGTTCATCAGGTGGTATGTAATTTGGATACTGCTCGATCGTAGACATCGTGAAGTTCAACGAGGGATATTGTTCGGGTCCCGAGGCTTGCCCGTTTGGATGGTTTAACTCGATGGTCGTATTTCAAGTGTGGCGCCGTTCTAAAATAATAATAATAATAATAATAATAATAAAAATAAATTTTAAATAAAGTATTACATATAACACAATAGTATTTCACATGCATGCACGTGCATATTATTATACAACACAATAGTTTTTTATTCATACCAAAATAAATGCAAGCATCCCAATATGGCATTTATGTTAGAATACGGCATAATTTTTTAAAGAGCGGTTGTGGGCATATGGGTGATTTTAGTTTTTAACAGCTCTTTGTATATTTAAAACGCTCTTCATAAGAGCTGTCAATTTTGGAGCTATTTGTTTGAACTAAAAGCTAATAGCCTGTTTATCCAAACCGAGCTTTAAATATGAAGAATATTATTTTTATAACAAAAAGCTAATAGCTCTTAAAAAGCTCCGTAACAGCTCTTATTACTATTTAATGTGCATTGCAATAAATGCAAAAAGCTATCAAAATGTTTTTGCATTGGAAATGCTCTAAGGACCGGAGTATTTTACAAATCCGTGAAACAGAGTAATTATCGACGTTATTTCTCATGAAAAGTCGTTTTTAAATGCCCTAGTGCAAAGTAATATACAAAGTTCAAATGAGACTCGAGTTCAAATCTCGTTGGATGTATTTCTTAAGATAACTTGACTAAGTGCGAAAACGAGCGTGTCAATGTCAGTTAGATCGCACACATCAAAGTAAGGAAGATACATTTTTCGGTTTACATGTTTATTTCTCATAAGCCACAATTAACCAACAATATGAACTTTTAGGTAGACATAAGTCCTGACCCTTTATATAATGTGTTGTGAAGATGTGGAAGTAGCAGATGGAGTGGATCTTAGCATAACCATTTTCAACTCTTATAAAAAAGTCTCGATTTACTCTTAGTTATATAAACAAGTGTCTGACCTTATCATATACTACCAAAAAGCCATATTCAATTGCCTCTTTGTTGAGAAGAGAGGATTGAGATAACAAATAACAAGTGGAGGGAGGTTCAAAGAAGATGGAGACAAGGAGATGCCTTTATGGAGAAAGCCACTAGTGGTTTACCAAGTGGTTTTCCCGTTGTTTTATCCCATTTTCAACTTGTCATCAACGTGGCTTTGTTTTGTTGATTCGGTTTCTTATTATTACTAATTACTATTACTAAATTTATTTAAAGGGCCGTCCTCGGGGTAAGAACTGAATTTAATGCAGCGGTAGGTCGACTCGCCGGAACCCGGTGACCCTGTCTCAAACTCTCATTCTTGCCTCAAAACCCGGCAAACCCGATTGAAACCCAACCCGGTTAATAAAATATTGTTAATTAAATGGATAATCTGTGTGCTATATATATCCATCGTCCCACACACAGTTTTAGAAAAACACACACACACAAACCCACCGTCTCCACATCTTTCTCTCAAATCCACCGCCTCCCACACCTCCCTCAAATCCGGTGAACCAATTGAGAATCTACAGTCATAATGTTCATCACCCGCCTCTCAAATTCTTATCAGTGCCTCACACCACAAATCGAGATCAAATAATTAATAAAACAAATAAAATAAAAACCCTCACCTGCACATGCAATCCAATATAAGAAAAGGGGGAATTTAATATAGGATAATTATGCATTCAATCAATCATAATTATCCCATAATTATGCATTCAATCAATCATAATTATCCCCTAATTTGGCTCCACGATTATTGCCTCTATTTATTTCATTTCCTTATATATTGAGCCCCTCTTTCTTATATATAGAGGCTCCCTTTTGTATTGAAAACATAAGAAAATATAATCAATCAAAAAACAAAACCTATATCAATTTTGTTATGGTACCAGAGCGGTCTTCGTGAAGATCCTCCGACCAAAACCAAACCCTACCTATGGCTGGCGATAGTGGAAAATCAGCAGACAAAACCAAAGAAGGAGGAATCGACCATGATTCTCCATACTATCTCCATCCCTCTGATTACCCAAGACAGAAAGACGTGAAACGGAGCAGCAGCAAACCAGTAGGAAATTGCACAAACTGTGGAAAGGATGGGCACAACAGGGATGGTTGCTTTGAACTCATAGGTTACCCAGATTGGTGGCCGGGAAAAGGCAAGCAAGACAAGGCCAAGCTGTCGGCAGCTTGTGTTGAAGCAGAAAAGAGCCCTATTGCCGGTTTAAGCGACTTTCAATATCAACAATTCTTGAAATTCTTCCGAAACAAAAAAGGTGCGAATGGAGAAGAAAGTGGACCCAAGGCCAACCTAGCAGGTAACATAGATAAAGAAGGTAAGTGGATATTTGACTCGGGCACAACCGAGCATATTACTCATAATGATTCCTTACTTAAAAATAAAAGAAAAAGAGGTTACGAGCAACCAGTAACCATACCAAATGGTGAAGCTGTACCAGTAGAAGGAAGAGGAGAATGTGCTCTTCCAAGTGGGGCAATTATTAAAGATGTCCTTCATGTCCCAAAATTTAAATGCAATTTGCTTTCTGTTAGTAGATTGTCTAAGGAACTTCAATGTGCTGTTACATTTTTTCCTGAATTTTGTATCATGCAAGACTTGTATTCGAGGACATTGATTGGAGCGGGTGATTGCGAAGATGGTCTGTACAAGATGGGGATGTTTGAAAATAATCGGCATGCTATGATGACTACACAAAGTATGTGGCACAAAAGATTAGGTCACCCATCGAGTTCTAGATTATATCATTTGGATTTTTTTAAAAACACTTCTTTGGATTCTAAGTTTTTTTGTGATTCTTGTGTTAAAGCTAAGTTTACGAGATTGCCATTTCCAATTAGTGTCACTAAGACAAATGCTTGTTTCGAATTAATACATTGTGACATATGGGGAAAATATCGCACGCCTTCTCTTACACGTGCAAACTATTTTTTAACAATAGTTGATGATTTTAGCCGATCCGTGTGGGTTTTCCTTCTCAAGCACAAGGATCAAGCTAGCATTTGCCTCGTTGACTTTCACAAAATGGTTAAAGTCCAGTTTGAGAAAAATATCAAAAGAATAAGATGTGACAATGGTGGGGAATTTGTTTCAAACAAAATGATTGATTTTTATGCAAGGGAAGGGATTGTGCTTGAAACTTCGTGCCCACATACACCCCAACAGAATGGTGTAGTGGAACGAAAACACCGGCACCTGCTAGAAAC
>BQNB010045887.1:0-44028 GCA_026074375.1 Tanacetum coccineum | reverse complement strand
ATTATTCGTTGATACGTCTTAAAAGTCAACGATGTAGAGTATTGTATAAAGTGGAAGATATTGCCACTTGCCTTATAAAGTATGTAAAGTATGGGATGATTAGGAAGTTGACCGTTACGGGAACGCCATCAAGACGTTGTAAATAGTTGTATCTTTATCATGGTAACGGTCGGGAAAAAGTGTCTAGCAACATATATTTTAGACTTAATCTATTTGTTTCATAATTTTTATTTAACAACAATTTAATTCCCTTTCCTAATTATTAACCATGGGTTTTACGCGAATGAGGATGTGATCGAGCGTGCATGTCTATTCCGTCGTTACGGCCATGTATGCATGTCTCAGCTGCCTTGTTGGTTTATTACTATTGGTAAAAGTTAGAATATCCATACCCTATATTACTCTACTATTCCTACTTTTTAGCTTATTCGAGGTGGGAGTGAGCAGTCACATGTGTCTATCCTGTCGTTACGGGTGTGTATGTGTCGTCTTTGTTGCCCTCCTAGAATATTGGTATCAATAAAGACTAGTTAGAGTAATCAACCCTAAGCCTTCTCATATAAACCCATATTTATCTTTATAAACTTGTTACTCCTTAGCTTTAGCGGTGGAGATGTGCATCATTGCCAAGCTTATGATAGAATACTCGTCACGACCAAGAAATTAAGCAAATTAGTTACATGTTACCATATTGATTAGTTGAGTGATTTGAGTGTTTTCATCTTCCTATTTCGTGAGGTGTTTGGTTGTGTACTTGTAGTAGATCAAATAAATGATTTAACGGAAAATATCCTTAGGGATACATTTTTATAAACTTTTAAAGGATACTTGAGGACAAGTAGGATTCAAGTGGGGGGATATTTGATGACATCAAATAACGTTTATTTTATAGCATCATTTATCCCATGTTATTAACCCATTTTGTACAGTTATTGCAAAGAATTTTTACTCAATCGTTTATATTTAAGAATTGCAGTAATTATGAAGTACTTGGTGAATATTAGCAAAAGGTGTGCATTCTAGAGCTTAAACAAAGATATTTTGAAGATTAATGATTCTGACTACCAATACGGCGTATCCATCAAGGAAGATACGACGTATCCGTGCTTGCACTCACCAAATACCACAAAGGAAACAAGCTCAATACGTCGTATCCAGAGAAGACCAATACGCCGTATTGATTATATAGTATGTGAAGATTCTAGAAGATATCAAGCGTGGTCCCTACTCTAAGAAACCCCTAATACGCCATATCCAACCCCTTGGATACGCCATATCGAACCGACTTCCAGACAGTATAAATAGAAAACTCAAAAACGAGTTTTAGGTGTGCTAAATCATATTCTCGATACCTAAACCATAAAAGTCGATTTTCAGAGGAGAAAAAGAGCAGAAGAAGTCAAGCAACGCTTTCAATTCCATAGGAGACAATGTGTAATTCCATATACTTTAGTAATTGTTTAGTTTTTGGTATCATTCATTAACTCGGTTAGTTTACCTTGGCTAAATAATTGCTTTTGTATTTATTATGATGTTCGAAGGCTAATACCTTCGGGTATTAGCCATTATTATGAAGATCTGAATGTTTAGTATTGTTTATCTTGATTTCTTGATTTATCGTTGAATGCTTGTTTATGTTTATCAATTTATACTTGTTTACATGTTTTTGTATGCGACCTATCATTCAATTGGATCTAGTGATATGAACCAAGTAATCTAGAGTCTGGGATAGCTCTCCATATAGTGATTTATACATCTAGAATCATAGGATCATAAATATTGTCCTTCTAAATCCGTGCTAAGGATACGCTTCTGGCTTAACTAGTTAATCGGATATTGCCTTTGGTTTAGTGAACAAGTTGACTAGCAGGTGAACCTAGACAAATTCAACAAATAACGTTCTAATTCCATTGGATAGTTGGACAAGTAGACTACTAGTGTTTAAACTACAGTTAAGCAGTAAGTGGGTAAAGTCTCTATGAGCTAGGGTTTAACAAGACCACCCTTTCTTTAATCCCTATGATAGATTATAATCAACAAATAAGGATGCTTTATGCTGATGCTTTAATTGTGACATAATTAATGTGTCTAGGTCTTAGGATGATGTAACGCCTAAGTCTTAAGAATGATATGCCACCTCGAGAGAAGAAATCATTGCAGTTAATAAACAAACCAACGTTCTAATCGGATTAATAATGGTTAATACAGTTTTCTTATATTTGGCTCAACCTCTCTTTTATCTTCTATTAATTTTCTAGCGTGGGTTAAAGTACCTTGAATTGATTGTAGTCACCAACCAAATCGTGCCAGTCTCTTAGGCTGAAACCCCATTTTTCCCATTAGAATTAAGATTAGGACTGGCATAGGTTTAGAATAGAATATAATTAACATAGATTAGATAACCAAGATATTAATAAATTGATAGATTTAACATCGCTTCAAGTGTTCGACACCCTACTTACCACGAAACTACCACCGATCGGGACCACTGCCCGTTAAAGTGTTGTTTTTGGTTTGGTCGGCAAAATATAAATTTAAAATTTAAATCATAAAAATATACGCCACACAACGACACACCAAGTACTCAATAAGAAAAACTAACTAATGACCCAAATCGAGAGGATCAATAAACATGGAGTGTATTAAGCACGTATGGGGGTAATAATTTGAATTTCTTCCCCATTTCTCCATAAAATAAAAACTACCATAAATCCTAATCGTCCTAAAACTATATACACTAATAATGACTCGACTTAGCAACCATGTACTCAAGTAAATAATTAACTATGGTTTAACAAATGTGATAACAATAATGTACTAAAAATGAGTGCATAGCAAGGGTGTGAGGGTAGTTATATGATCGGGGAGACCATCATAACCATAACAAACAAAGGCTAAAAACAAGGGTTTATCCTAATGCCTCTTATCACTTAGTAAATCCTAATCACAAGAATGTGATCTCACTAGTGGTCTCGAGATGAATCGCTAAAGCAAGTTCTAGAATTTATAAAACTACTAGTACACTCTCATAATCCTAACCGATACCAATGCTCCAGAAAAAGCGACAAAACCACACATGCTCATTCAAATCCATGAATGAGACATATGTGATTGCTCAAATCCTTAACTCAAGCAAGCTAAAGGTTAAAATTATCAAAAGCATCAAAGATGGATGCTTAAATTCCTAAAGATCTAGGGGCGAACCTCATAATTTTGGGGTGGAATTTTTTGACGGGGTAGGGTTTTTGTCTTCGTCATATAACTCCTATCCATGTGATGTATGGTAAAAGCTTTAAATTTATAATACCGATTTTGTTGATTTTTAAACCAACACATGGGTAAAATGTAACTCACATATGTAGTATAATATTTCAGGTAAGACCAGGTCGATCCACAAGGATTTGGTTATGTTTGTATAATCAAAAGATTTAAAACAATTATAATAACTTTTGCAAATAAGATAATGATGAGTAACTTCAATGATAAGGAAATATAACGACTCAGATAGCTTTATATAATTTAGTAGCAATGGTGATAATTATGATCTCAATTCTATTCTTAATTCACGGAAAAGCTTTTTTTGTTAAAAGAGCGTTTTCACAAATTAATCGTTTTAACTCAAGACTTATATTTAATTGACTTAATCAAATGTGTCACTCAATTAACCAAGTCACTATCATATAAAATCTATTTTGTTTATCAATTAACATTAGCAGATTTCTCCAACCAAATGATAAAGACCGTAGACAAATCTTTTAAATTGTATAATACACAATGGGTTTTTCAGGCTATACCATTATGCATATATAATCAAAAGTGATAAACAAAGTTTACAAGATTAAACACAATAGGATTTCAATACAAACATGAGATTTGACAAGACCATAATAATACCAAACACTTCTTTATTAAATTAATATATCTGAGTAGTCATAAGATGTAACAACCCGAGTTTCAGGTCAACGTTTATCCCGAGCTAAGATAATTATTTTTGCTACGTAAATAATTATAGTCGTTTATGCTATATAAGTTTTGATGAGAATTTCCTTTTATAGGGTAATTTTAAGCCGTGATTGAGTTTCTATTTGTTTTAGCATCTAAGAAAGTTAGAAAAATTTATTTTTGTTGCTCTGAGAGCGTAAATATGTTATTTTTTTATTTTACGACGTTTCCTCGAGTTTTTGTAAAAACCGTGTTTAAATGTTGTGTTTTATGAGGTTTAATGTTTTATTAAACATTTTAAAGTAAAATTAGTGGGACGGATTTAAAATATTTACTAACGTGGTGTGACCCGAGTTGTTGGCCGAATTTATAAATAAAAGAAATGTTTTTGTACTAGTTTTGAAGGACTAATAAGAAGGAAGGGTTAAAGTTGCCAAGTTGCCAAACTTCAATTCTATAAATAGAACCAACACATACACTTATTTCTTTTTACAAAATTTTCACTCCTCCCTTATCCTCCCTAGGTCACGACCGGCCACCAATACATACCCCATTTCTGATCAATTTACCCACATGTAATTAAATCCGTTTATACCATCTTAATCCTTGTTTCAAGAGCTACAAATCCCACTATAGAAACCTCACATGCATTAAGTTTTGAAGAAGTTGAATTTTTGGTTCATTCTTGAAGATTTTATATATATATATGCAAGTATGCAATATATGATTTAATATACTTTTAGTTACGTACCACTATATATGTATTATATAGGTCGCGGTTAAGACGTGAAGATACTTGCGCTTGATTGACTTGATTGATTTAGATCTTTTGCTTAAGGTGAGTTCATAGCCTCACATTTAAATGTTTTAAATATTTTTAAAACACGCGTGGAGGATGCATGTTTATTTTATAAAATTGAACACATGATTTTATGGTATGCTGGACCTGATTACGAGATTGTTTCCCTATAAGTTGCTATTTTTTAAGTCCCTTATTTCATGAACCGTTAATTGCCTTGCGAGGTAAATGTTAATGCATTAAATAGATCTATTGGGTTTGATAACCCTGTCCGGGGTCTGAATCCGAAGGTGAGCACCTTGTAACAGACATTTTGTATTTAGAAAGAAGTAGGTATATGACAATAATACCTTGTTTTTGGGCACACTAACATATGAAATGCCATATGTACTGTTAACGTTCAGTGTCATGAGCTTATTGCGTGAAAGAAAAGAAGTTGCTATACATTGCATTTGTTTCTTTGTTTTCTCGAGAACTAATTATGTGTTCAAAGATTATTGCTTATTAATTATTTTAAACTCTATGAATTTCACTCAACATTGTTGTTGACGTTTTAAACATGTTTTATCCCAAGTAACCAAGGATGATGGCAACGATGGCGTGGAGGTGTCATGCGTGTAATGGATTCGTAGAAAGACTACTTGTGTATTCCGGTCTTTCAAAAACAATGTCTTAAGTTGTGTTAAAACAATGTCTTTTATTTGAAACAATTGTCTTTCAAATGTTGTAATAGATGGTGGTTGCGATTCTGTGGGGACCTAACGCATTTTAACTCTGATTAATAATGGAACACATGTTTGTTAAACGTCTCTTTTGGGTCGTTTTCTATTATCTTGGTAAATGGTGCTATTTAGTAACATCCAAATGCTAATTCCGCTGTGCAACCCAATGTACGTTGGGTGGGGTGTTACTGAGTGGTATCAGAGCTTAAGGTTATAGAGAACTAGGTCGAGTCTTTTTTGAAAACCTAAACTATAACGCTTCTACACGCACACCAAGACTCCTCTTTGTCATTGGTTACCTAAAGAAAGAAAAGGTAAATTTATTAATTGTTGTGTATAGGTATATTTACATATGTGTTATATGTATAATTAGTTAAGTATGAATATATTTATGCATATGTTGGATGCATAAATTGTTATGTATTGGTGCATTTATGCATGTGTTGTATGCATAGAATGTCATGTGATTATATGATAATTGTTATCATATATGTTTGAAATATAATTGAGATATATACTGAATGAGAATGTCACGAATCATGAATTTTTATTTGTTGCGCTTTGATGCGAATTGTTATTTTAATAATAGTGTTCCAATAATAAGGAGTGATACGATATTAAGTAGGTATTGTATGATATTCTCTAGATTATCATGGTGAACGTAATTCCTCTCGATCATGTGGAAGATGTACCCATTGTTGAGCCGAATCAACACGATGATGTTCTTGTTTTTCTTGAGCCTGTCTTAGTGGATGAAGATGAGGACCCGAAAGAAGACTAATTTGAGTAAGAAGAAGATCCTCAAGAAGAAGAAGAAGATGATATAGAAGTCGACATCGAGGAAGATGAGAATGAGCCCGAGTTGACATATCCTTATGAAGAGGTGGACCCTCTTAACCCTCCACCACCTGCTTCTGAGTCAGAACCCGAGGATGCGATCGAGGTTGAGAACCCGATTGAGCATGAGGATAAGACTGTTCCTGCTAGCGTCCACGAGGTAGGTGAATTGTCTACTACTCCTTTTCTTTGTGAGGACAGTGATGGTCTATTGCCTGGTCTCATAAGGAGGGACATTAACTCTCTTTTTGGTCGGATGGTTTCTCTTTCAAGACGACTATGTGGTCACTAGACGGCGCATGCATTGGTCGAGAAGAAAGGAAAAGCAAAGGACGAGTACTATGGTATGTTGATTTTGGACTTGGGTACTGAAGTGCGTTCTAGTGTAGAACAAGGAACGACCGCAATGGAAAAGCTGGTTGAAAAGCTTGGTAATACTGAAGATAAGGTTGAGTGTAAGAAATTGAAGAAGAAACTTGAAGAAGCGAGGTTTAGCAACACATTCCTACATATGCAAAACGAACGAGTCAATAAAGATCTCTATTGGACTAGAGTTTGAGCTCATGAGTTCTATCAACAGATGATTCGTAGAGGATTTGTGTTTAATGAAAGGCCGAATAAAGCTATCAATATTCCGATTGAAGATGAGAAGAGTCCATTATCTGAGCCGCGAGGATCTCCTCGTGATTCTTAGTAGTTTAGATTCATTAGTAGTATCTTTATTTTGTAATCACTAAACTGAGTCCTCAGTTAGTAGACTTGATGCTATTGGTTATAACGATTTGTATCATTCCATGAAAGAATGCAACTATGTATTAACTCTTTTGTGATGAAAAATGAATGACTATCTTTTGATTACTACTTGATGTTGTGTGACTGTTATGTGATTGATTTGTCACTGTACCATGTTATGAGTATATCATGTTATGAATGCTTATCAGATTATTTTTCTATGTGACGTGATAGAATCATGCCTCTAAATTCTTCACCTTTGACTCAAGCTGTTATTCGTCGAATGATCAAGGAAAGTGTCGATGCTGCTATCGCTGCAGAGCGAGCTAGACATGTGAATGTTGGAAATGATGCTAGGGGATCTGGACCAACTAGGGGTCCAGATGCCGCACCTGTTATTCGTGAGTGCACTTTTGCTGGATTTATAAAGTACAATCCTACTGCTTTTCATGGTACTGAAGGAGCTGTCAAATTACTAAGATGGTTTGAGAAAACTAAGAGTTTTTTTAAGATTAGCGAATGTGCAGAGGGAAAAAAGGTTAAGTTTGCTGCTGCAACATTGCAATGACCTGCATTAACTTGGTGGAATGCTAAAATTGCAACCATAGGTTTGGAGACTGTGAACCAAATGCCTTGGACTGAGATGAAGCAACTGATGACTGCAGAGTTTTATACAATAGAAGAAATTCAAAGAATGAAGCATGAACTGTAGAACTTGAAGGTAAAGGAGTTTAAAATTATAGCTTATACTCAGAGGTTCAATGAGCTTGCATTGATGTGTCCGAGAATGGTTGGGCCAAAAAGACTGAAAGTTAATGCTTACATCCGGGGATTGACTGATAACATCAAGGGTGAAGTGACATCTTCTAAGCCTGCTAAGCTGAACGAAGCCGTGCGCATGGCTCATAAGTTGATGGAACAGAAATCGCAAGCTAGAGATGAAAGAATTCTGGAAGGAAAGAAGCAAAAACAAGAGAGCTTTCAAAGCAGAAATAGTAGTGGTAAGGGCAATCATAGGGATAACTCACGTCAAACTTTGCAGAATAACCAAAAGCAAGGAAACGCGCGAGCCATGGTTACCGCTCCTACTGATGGAAAGCTTCCTTTGTGTGAACGTTGTTTTACCCGCCATGTTGGTCAATTTATGATCAAGTGCCACAAGTGTGGAAAGGATAGGCACAAGATAAGGTACTATAAGGAGAAGAATATTGCCACAGGTGCAAATGCTCTGCCCATTCTGACTTGCTATGATTGTAGTGAGCAAGGTCATACTAGGAACTGATGCCCAAGGAAGGTTAAGCAAGAAGAAGTTGGAGAAGTACGTGGTCAAGCTTATGCTATTAAGGATGCTGAGCCGAAGGGTCCGAATGTGGTTACTGGTACGTTTCTGCTCAATAACCGCTATGCTTTTGTTTTATTCGATTCGAGTTCAGATAGGAGTTTTGTGGTTACTAGATTTAGTTCCATGCTTGATATCGATCCAGTCAAAATAGGAGCTAGCTATGAGGTAGAGTTAGCTGATGGAAGGGTAGTTAGTACGAACACTATTTTGAAAGGTTGCACTTTGAATTTAGTGAACCATATTTTTGAAATCGATCTTATGCCGATCGAGCTTGGTATGTTTGACGTCATAATCGGTATGGATTGGCTTGTCAAGCACGATGCCGTTATCATCTGTGGTGAGAAATTTGTTCGTATACCGTATGAGAACAAGATGTTGACAGTCGAAAGTGACAAGGGTGTTTCTCGATTAAAGGTCATATCATGTATCAAGGCCTGTAAGTATGTCGAGCGAGGTTGTCATTTGTTTTTGGCACACGTGACGAAGAACAAGTCAAAGGAGAAACGATTGGAAGACGTGCCTGTAATTCATGATTTTCCTAAGGTGTTTCCTGAGGAGTTTCCAGGACTACCACCGCCGAGGCAAGGAGAATTTTGAATTGATCTAGTACCGGGGGCTGCACCTGTTGCACATGCACCTTATAGATTGGCATCGTCTGAGATGAGAGAGTTATCGGTATAATTGCAAGAGCTGCTGGAGAAAGGATTTATTCGTCTGAGTTTATCACCGTGGGGAGCACCGGTGTTGTTTGTGAAAAAGAAAGATAGATCTTTTAGAATGTGTATAGATTATCGCGAGTTGAACAAGTTGACTGTCAAAAATCGTTATTCTCTTCCGAGAATCGACGATTTATTTGACCAACTACAAGGTTCGAGCGTGTATTCTAAGATCGATATGCGATCAGGATATCACCAGTTACGCATTAAAGAAGAAGACATTCCAATTACTGCATTTAGAACTCGGTATGGCCACTTTAAGTTCCATGTGATGCCGTTTGGATTGACTAATGCACCTGCTGTGTTTATGGACTTGATAAACCGAGTATGCAAGCCTTATCTTGATAAGTTTGTCATAGTGTTCATCGATGATATTTTGGTTTATTCCAAGGAAAAAGAAGAGCATGGGAAGCATTTGAAGATTATTTTAGAGCTGCTTAAGAAAGAGAGATTGTACGCCAAGTTTTCAAAGTGTGATTTTTGGCTAGATTCGGTACAATTTCTGGGTCATATGATTGATCGTAGTGGTGTTCATGTTGATCTTGCCAAGATTGAAGCCATTAAGAGTTGGGCTGCACTGACGACGCCAACGGAGGTGAGGCAATTTCTTAGATTGGCTGGTTACTATAGGATGTTCATTGAAGGTTTTTCTTTGATTTCTAAGCCATTGACTAAGTTGACTCATAAAGATAAGAAATATGAATGGGGAGAAGAAGAAGAAGAAGCTTTTCAAACATTGAAGCTGAAGTTGTGTAGTGTTGTAACACCCCCAAAAATGGGTCGCAACGGAATGTGTTTCCGGGAGCGTTACTTCATAATAACATTGCTCAAGTCATGAGAGAACGACCTCTAACTGTGTCGTTTGAAAAGAAATATTGGATTGTCTAGACTCCATTTCACATCAAATAGGCCAAGCATCTAATTCACCTGAGAAAAACATGCTTAAAAGGGTCAACATAAAGTTGGTGAGTTCATAGGTTTTCGTAAGTATAGATATTAAACCAAATAGGTTTTCGTAAGTATATTTGTAAATCACCAAAACTATATATATAGGTTGATAGGTGTTACAGAGTTTCGCACCATACAAGGATTGCATACTCATTAAAACCGAAATATATAGTTCCTTATTGTAATGAGCACAATATCCCAAAATGTTTCAAGTATATATTGTAATGAGCACAATATCCCAAAATGTTTCAAGTATATATTGTAATGAGCACAATATCCCAAAATGTTTCAAGTATATATTGTAATGAGCACAATATAACAAAATGTTTCAAGTATATATTACCACTTTATTCAAGGTAACGTAAAGATTCATATGTGTATAAAACAATGATTACGATTACTCTAAGTTCACAACACCGAAACCTTAACCACAGTTCATGTTGTTACGTATTGTTACCATGTGGGTGCCTCTTCCCAAAGATATACTGGGTGCCTCTTCCCAAAGACCTACTGGGTGCCTCTTCCCAAAGATATACTGGGTGCCTCTTCCCAAAGATATACTGGGTGCCTCTTCCCAAAGATATACTGGGTGCCTCTTCCCAAAGATATACTGGGTTAACGGTTACTTAGCCAATACATAGAAGTTTAAAGTAATTGTACCCATGTAAAAACAAGCAATGTGTTCCGTCCCTAAATAAGTAATTGAGTATTGTGTCCCACCGTGAGATATACATATGAGTGTATAACCAAATTATAGCGAGTGTTCACGCCCAATCAATTTAAACCAAGTATTGTATCTCCTCGCGAGATGTATAAATGAGTATATAAACCAAACATGTAATCAACCATGTAAATTGGTTTGTAAACATGTATGCAGACGAGTTGAAAATGAGCACGTAACGAGTTTAAATCAAACACGTAATTGAATTTGTAACAAGCATGTTCTCACCCCAAAATATATGTAAAACATGTAAAACGTGGGGCTATGAACTCACCTTGAGTGAGCAAATGCCAAGTGTATCACAAATAATGCGTCACGCAAATCGTCAGATGAAACCTATTTAATTTAAGGTCGTATAAGTACTAATCACATTGAGTAATCTCTATCATGCATAAGTTTATTTAGCTAATCACCATCTAATTGTTACTACTGGTAGTATATTAGTTATCTGGTCGTGTATTAGTTATCATGGTAGTGTGTGTTACTCCTGGTAGTTTATAGTTATTAATATGGTCCGATATTAGTTACTCATGGTAGTGTATTAGTTTACTCCTGGTAGTGTGTAGTTCTCTGGTTGTTATAGTTATTATTATAGTAGTATATTAGTTACTTCCTAGTAGTGTAATAGTTATTATACTTGTAGTATATTAGTTCACTTCCACTCCTCCCCCCCCCCATGGTAGGGTATTAGTTACTCTGGTAGTTATAGTTATTCTACTAGTAGTATATTATTACTCCTGGTAGTGTATAAGTTATTACTACTGGTAGTATATTAGTTACTCCTGGTAGTGTATTAGTTACTCATGGTAGTTATAGTTATTACTTTCTAAGTCTGACCCGACTATAATGACCCACTAAATCACATTTTCATGACACTGGTTTAAAGAAATTTATGCCGAAACGATATTTTGAAACAACTTTCCAGTTCTGTCCGGAGACCGAAACTCGACCGAAATGGGCGAAAAAGCACTGCATAGTTCTGATGCAGTGTATTATTACACAAAATGCCAGATTTTGCCCTGCCTTAGACACGTTTAACTCGGCTTTTAGACTTAAAGAACCTCGCATGAAGTAAAACGACACTTCCGAAGAATTTCTGTTCGACAAGTTTCTTACCTTTTCGGAATCGTCATAAGTCATACTATATTTTTAATGCATAATATGGTTGTTATTGTACACGAACCAAAATAGTCCCTTTTTAATAAAAATGTACACTTGTTTATATAGTTTGTTTTATATACTTTTCTACTAAGTTAATTCCACATGTTTTTCCAACACTCTTAATATACTATATCTTATATATCATATAGTCCATGAGTTCTTATATTGTCCATTTGTTCAAGTCATTAAGTCCATAACAACTTTTATAAACCATAACATATTAAGTGATCTTTTAAAACCCTAATCTTGCATTAACACTTTTTAAGCTTAACCAAGATTGTAAAGTGCTTATGTATCCATTTATAACTTCATATTATTATCCATACAACATGTGTATATGTTCATAAAACTATATTTACAAGAAAAATCCATGTTTACAAGTTAAACATATCCTAATGGTGATTTCACTATATAAACACCACATATACATATAATCAAATAGATGAAAAGTTAAGGGCTTAAGATAACCTTAATGAGATGATGTAGGATGATGACAAATAAGTGCTAAACCCTTGTTTAGACTTTAAACCAAAGCTTGCACAATATGAAACCTTAACTTTTCCAAATAAACCCTAATCTTCCTTTTTCTTTAATTATCTTCCTTAATCAACCAACCAAGCTTCCAAACCTTTTTGTATGATCTTAAATATGATGTGAGAATGTTTATAAATGTTGTAGAATAAAATTTTGTGGATGGTTTGTGTTGGTGTATTCTTGCCGTGGGTAGGAGGGAGTATATGGGGAAAAGAGTGTGTTTTGCACTTAGTAAAAATAGAAGTGTATGTGTTTGATACTTGCACTAGTCTTATATGTATTATATACTCATAAAACTAGTCAAAGTATGTACATAAGAGTCTTAGACAATGGGAGGGTCTTATGGAAGACTTGTGGTCAAAAGGGGACACAAATGAGGGTCTTAAGGAAAAGTGGTCAAGGAAACATGAGAATTTATTAGTTGTTGCATGTACATAAGACTTAGTTGCAAGATTTTTGCATATTTCTTTGTATCATTTGCTCCATATTCGGCCAATATGAGATATATATGATATATTTTTGTAGTTTTTATGTATTGGGTATAAATGTGGGTATTTGTTGAAGCGTAGAAAAGTTTTGGTGGTTCCGGGTATGCCTAAACGTACTTTATCGCGAAACGTATTTAATTTACGTATCCGATAAAAATAAAATGAACAAAGACCATAATTATTCTCAAAATAATTATTTAATACTTGTTTGATGTAAACATTTAATTATTTGATGTACGTTTATATTGAACGATAATTTTTGGCATACGCGATTTAACTTAACGTTTACGATTTTAAACAAACGCGTACAATACTAAAAGATACATTGCGGATTTATTGATGACGTCAATAACCCTAAAACACGGGGTGTTATATACGACATAAGAGGTAACCAAACAAAAATACTTGTTTCCTTGTCCTTATGGTTTTCGAACCAACATAAGCCCAAATAAGTTCAACAGTGCTTATAAATAAGCCAAATAAACTACTAACCAAAATAAGCTAAATAGCAAATAATTTTTTTTAACCATCACAACCACAACATCAAAATGATATACCTTGTTTTGTTTTGTTTCCCTAGTACAAACCCAAACGCACCCTAAATGGGTTTCCGCAAATTTTCCGTGTTAAATTTTTAGAAAACGCACTGTACAACTAGCTTCTACGCATCATTAGACATTAAAAAGTACAAGTTAAATTAAAATTTAGAAGACCTACAAAGAGGGTTTTGAAAGCAAGTTAAGACACGATCCGACAACCCAAACATTGTTTAAATGATAACCTGAATACTAGAATCAACCTAAAACTTCTATGTCTTCATGTTCTTGATCAAGTTGCAAAACTTTTAAGTGTGTGTGTGTGTGTGTGTGTGTGTGTGTTAGGGTCAGACGAGCAAGAGAGAGCAAAAGGGAAAAAAGAGTGATTTAAAAATCATACACAAAGTGTGAAATGAACCTAGACAAAACATATGTACTAGGAGGTTGGACACAAAAGCTAAAAATTAGCCATCCTTGTCCCTTGTGGGGTTTGATGTCCAGTTGGAATCCAAGGGGGTTTCGGGTGCTTTTTTTGTGTCGGTTTTCCTTAAAGCTTAACGTTCTCGACTTTAAAATATTACCGAAAGTTTCTTAGTATTTTAGTTAAACTTAAAAATACTTTTCCATGAATCTCGATTATTTACACGACATATTTCACAGTTAAACTTCCTAAAGTTCGTTTTGAACATTAATGGACATGTTGGGACTTGTTTTTTGGCATTTAAAACTATTTACGGGACGAACCTCCCGGAACATAATCAACATAGATAAAATCCTCTAAAAAGGATTAACACAAGCAACATAAACACCAAATAACCAAAACCACTTTCATTCACCACCGTCAATATGGTACTTGTTCGAATAAATCTGACAAAAGTCAAATAGTCAAAGGATTAAATTAGACATTCAAAATCTCAGAAAAGGGCAAGGGTTACATATGACCCTACCATGCGTATTGTAAATGACTATTTTCTCATCCACTTTGTGGATTGGTATCGTTTTTACCGTGGAATTCTGTTACTTTGATATTTTTTTCTTGAAGACGTTTGATGTGACGCGTTACGTTATTAGTTGCCCTAAGAGCAACTCGCCTTGGAGTGTTATCACTCTATTTGTTTGGTTGTATGACCATCGTCTGAAAGATTCCTTTTAAGATAAAAGGATTGATACAAGAATGAGAACTTTATTCTTGATAAATTGGTTAATTGTGTAACCATGATAACAATTTTCGTCCTGGTGTTCGTGTTTCGGAGATGGTACTTATTGGACGAGTCGAAGTCCTTTGGTAACAAAACATGTACAAGTGAGATACTTTTCGAACACTTCTTTTTAAAACATGATGCACTTGTATTTTTCAATGGTTGCATCATTTTAGCATCAAAACTTATGTATTATAAGATACATGTAAACATCAAATTTTAATTGAATATTATTATTCAACCCACGTTCGGAAAAATGTGTTTAGTATCAAAATATATATTATTTTGCATCGGGTTCATTGTGTTTAGTTGTTATGACTTCAAAGTTTTAAAAATCTTTATTATAACTTAAAATTTTAAAAATCATTATTTTCACTCTAACTTGTATAAAAAACCTTATTTTATGATACTTGAAATACATTTTTTGTCAAAACTTTTTATTACGATTTATGGTGAAAAACCTAACTTTGTTGGAGGTTACTATGGAAATACAAATTTTTTTGCAGACGTATCTTTTTGGATGACAATCATTATGGAAGATTTAGAACTATTTATGTGTGAACGATTATTTATTTTATTTTATTTATTTTCTCTATATAAACTTCCGTGGCATCTTTGTTTACACGATTGTTATTTCAATGAATTTTAAAGTTGCATTATATATATGCACGATACTCGAACTATACTTTGGTCAAATTACTTACTCAAATAAATGTTGTGGACAATTTTTAAAACCATACCTCCGAGAAGAAACACACGCAACTCATGAACGAATCTTGGAAACCAATTACTGTACCATTATACCATACGAACCTAGAGTAGATACTAGCTTCGTTCCTCAGAAATTTAGGCCATTAATTAATTTAATACAAGGAGTTATAAGGGGTATACTTTATCGAAATGCTAACGACCCTAAGTTGAAGCAATGGAGATAAGGACAAACCTAGCAGGCAACACTTAAGGTTGCAGTTACAAGACATTCAGGTCTTGTGGTGTTAAGGAATTTTTTAGAACTAAAGGATCAGTTGGCATACTATCATTGCTAGAATGCATGGAGTATGTGCTCCACATTATCAAGTGCCCAGCTGAAATCCAAGTTGAGTTCGCAACTTGTATGCTGCAAGGCCAAGCCCCGACATGGCTGAACAATCTGGTTCAGGCCAGAGGTCGGGCAGCTGCTATGGCTTTACCTTGGGAAGACCTAAAGAAGTTTTTGATGGAATAATATTGTCCAGATGATGCAGTCCATAAATTGGAGGAAGAGTTCTGGAATCATGCTATGACTGGAGTTGATAAGTACACAGCCTGATTTCTTGAGTTGGCTAGACTAGTGCCGCACATGATCACTCTGGAAAAAAAGTGTATTGATCACTTCATTCGTAGTCTAGCTCCTGCAATTAGAGGAACAATGGAAACCAGCCCCGTGGTAGAGCTTTTGTCATTGCGGCTAATGAAGCACAGCAAGATCCGAACGTCATGACAAGTACTTTTCTTCGAACGATCATTTTGTTACTGTATTATTCGATTCTGGTGCCGATTTTAGTTTTGTTTCGACCGAGTTCTTGCTTTTGATTAACGTGAAACCTAGTGCTATAAACCTCAGTTACGAGATTTAGATAGCTAACGGTCTAAAGATAAAAATCAACAAGATTGTCAACGGATGTGGACTAGGACTAGAGGGTCATACGTTCATCATCGACTTGATTTTCGGACACGGATGTTTCGACATGATTGTAGGAATGGACTAGTGGTCAAAGCTTAAGGCTAAGATAGTTTGCTATGATAAAATCTTCTAAATCCTGTTATCCAACGGAGAGATTTTAGAAGTTCATGGAGAACGTCCCGAATGGAACCTGAAACAGTTGAAGACCATAAAGGTAGACGAGAAGAAACTCAAAGATATCCTTGTTATATGTAACTTCCCCAGCGTGTTTCCAGAAGATCTATCGGGTTTACCCCCATCTCGCGAACTAGAGTTTCACATAGATCTTATCCCTGGAGCTATGCATGTTGCAAAATCACTTTACTGTCTAGTACCTACAGAGATGCAATAACTATCAAACCAACTTAAACAGCTCTAAGACAAAGGTTTCATACGACCTACTTCTTCACCTTAGGGAGCTCCTGTGTTGTTTGTTAAAAAGAAAGATGGTTCGTTTCGTATATGTATAGGTTATCAAGAACTAAATAATCTGACTATCAAGAACCGCTACCCTCTTCCTAAGATCTATGACTTGTTTGATCAGCTGCAAGGGTCACTGTATTTTTTCAAAAATAGACCTTCGATCTGGTTATCATCAGTTGAGAGTACGCGAAGAAGATATTCCTAAAACTGCATTCATGATAAGGTACATACATTTTGAGTTCACGGTCAGGCCTTTCAGTTTGACTAACGCTCCTGTGGTATTCATGGACCTTATGAACCGCGTATGTAAGTCGTATCTTGACAAGTTTGTCATCGTCTTCATTGATGACATCCTGATTTATTTAAAGTCTAAAGGTGAGCATGAAGTTCATCTGAAGTTGATATTGGAGTTGCTCGAAAAAGAGAAACTGTTCGGAAAATTCTTGAAATGTGAATTTTAGCTACAAGAGGTTTGTTTTCTCGAACATGTAGGTATTCATGTGGATCCCAGCAAAATTGAAGTAGTAAAGAACTGGAAGCCCCTAAAGACCCCAGCCGAGATTCGTTCATTTCTAATACTGGCGAGATATTATAGACGGTTTATTACAAACTTCTCAAATATTGCAAAACCTCTCACCCAGCAAAATTGAAGTAGTAAAGAACTGGAAGCCCCTGAAGACCCCAGTCGAGATTCGTTCATTTCTAATACTGGCGGGATATTATAGGAGGTTTATTGCAAACTTCTCGAAGATTTCAAAACCTCTCACCCTATTGACTCTAAAAGATAAGAAATTTGAGTGGGGTGATGATCGGGAGAACGCCTTCCAAACACTAAAGGATATGTTGTGTGATACCTCAATTCTGGCACTTCCAAAAGGACCAGATGATTTTGTAGTTTATTGTGATGCATCAAAACTAAGGTTTTGGTTGTGTGTTGATGCAGAGAAGCAAGGTGATTGCGTACGCATCTAGACAACTTAAAATCCATGAGAAGAATTACACCACTCATGATTTAGAGTTAGGCGTAGTAGTATTTGCTCTCAAAATGTGGAGACACTATTTGTATGGAACAAAGAGTGTTATCTACACTGATCATAAGATCCTCCAGCACATATTTGATCAGAAAGATCTAAATATACTTCAGAAACGATGGGTAGAACTTTTCAACGATTATGACTGCGAGATTCACTACCATCCAGGTAAGGCAAACATATTAGCTGATGCATTGAGCAGGAAGGAATGGATGAAACCGAGACGAGTTCGAGATATGAGCTTGACGATCTACTCTAGAATTAAGGCTAGGATACTGGAAGCTCAGAGCGAAGCGTCCAGAGACGTCAATTCTCCAGCAGAAATGCTGCGAGGGTTGAAGAAGCAATTTGAAAGAAAAGACAACGGTGGACTGTATTTTGTGGAACGAATTTGGGTGCCAATGTTTGGCAATTTAAGAACTTTGATCATGGATGAAGCTAATGCTACAAACTATTTTGTACATCCTAGAGCAGACAAGATGTACTATGATCTACGAGACCTATATTGGTGGCCCAGAATAAAGAAGGATATTGCTTTGTATGTTAGAAAGTGTTTGACTTGCTCTAAAGTCAAAGCAAAACACCAAAAACCCCCGGGATTGCTTCAAAAACTAGAGATTCCCGAGTGGAAGTAGGAGAATATCACCATGGATTTCATAACCAGATTACTAAGAACCAATAGCAGACATGGCGCGATTTGGGTCATCGTCGATCGAATGACCAAATCTGCGCATTTCTTAGCTATCCGTGAAGATTACAAGATGGAGAGATTTGCAAAACTGTACATCAACGAGATCGTATCAAGGCACGGTATGCCTGTTTCAATCATATCTGATCGTGACAGTTGTTTCACATCATTATTTTGGCAATCGTTACAGAAAGCATTAGAAATACAATTGGATATGAGTATTGCTTACCATCCACATACCGATGGTCAGAGTGAGCGTACCATTCATACATTGGAAGATATGCTTAGGGCATGTGCAATTAACTTTGGTGGAAATTGGGATGCTCATCTACCACTAGTCGAACTTTCATACAACAACAATTATCACTCGAGCGTGAAGTATGCACCATTTGAAGCATTGTATGGAAGGAAATGTCAAACGCCCATAGCTTAGGAAGAAGTAGGATAAAGCAAGCTAATTGGACCAAAGATTATCCAGGAGACTACCGACAAGATCGTTCAAATCAAAGAAAGACTAAAGTCTGCACAAGATTGCCAGAAGAGCTATGCTGACAAATGGTGAAAGCCGTAAGAGTTCAGTGATGGCGATAAAGTACTACTTAAGGTATTGCCTTGGAAAGGTGTAGTACATTTTGGCAAGATGAGCAAGCTTTCACCAAGATATGTAGGACCATTCGAGATTGTCGAACAAATTTGTCCTGTAGCTTATCGATTGTGTCTACCGCAAGAACTTGTAGGCATTCACGACGCGTTCCACGTGTTGAACATAAAGAAATGCCTAGCCGACGTAAACTTACACGTATCGCTAAAGGAGATCAAGATCAACAATGGACTACATTTTGTTGAAGAACCGATTAAAGTCATGGACCGAGAGGTCAAGAAGCTAAAGCAAAGTAGGATTCCCATCGTAAAAGTTCGTTGGAACTCCCAACAAGGACAAGAATTTACTTGGGAACGAGAGGACGAGTAAAGAGCAAGTATCCGCAACTATTCGCGGGCACTAAGCCTTAGGACAAACGAATGAAACTTCGAGACGCGGTTCCCTTTAACGGGGGAAAACTGTGACATCCGTTAATTTTTTAGGTCAGTAACTGAAAGCAAACGTATGACTTTTGACTCTTTTAATTATTTGTGAAGTCACTTTTATGTGGTCATATTGTTTTGGGAAAATTCCGAAAAGGGTCCCAAATCTAGGGTGCTAGTCACTCTTTAACCAAAAAACATTTTCTTCCTAAAAGAGTCTAGGGCGACTGAGCAATGGGCAACTTAACTAGAATCCGCCAAGTGTCCGTATTTGTAAGGTATACATATTTTGGGCAACTCGTACTTTAAGGGAGACTTGTACTTAGGGCGACTGGCTTTTTTGTCATTTTATATTTTTAAAAGTACTGACATATAATACATCTATCTCAGGGCGACTCGTACTTAGGGCAACCATACTAGGGCGACTATTTTTTTAATATATTTTGTGTATTTAAAAACTCAAAAAAACACCAATACCACAAATATACGGGCCCACTTCATTTCCCACCTTCATCTTCCACACTCATTTCACACACACCTCTCCATCTACCCATGTTTGCCCCTTTTTGATTAAACTCTCCATTTTCTTCCAATCACTATCTGCCATTTCGTTACAATTACATTATCCGTCACACTGATATTTTCTTCCAAACACATATCAGTCATTTTTTTGGTCCATATCTGGTGCATGCCGGTAAGTAGAAATCAGATTTATTATATTTCTAGTTTAGAAAATGTTGTTGTAATTGTTTATTTGATGAATGAATAATGTGCGCATTTGATGTTAAAAAGAATGAATTAGTCAATAGCTTGGTGTTAGTGACTTGAACCCAAGAACATAAACCGATGTTTTTCTAATTTAGAAGTTGCCACAATTAATTTTTTTATTTTATTACTTTTTGAGTTTCATGATATTTGGACACAACTGTAAGTTTGTAGCCCTAGGCGTATTAAGATTAAATTTTTAGTATCTTTTTGTTTGGATACCCATATATGTTTGATTATCTTTCTGGTGTAGGTGTAGGCTGTTATACACTTCTGTTAATTATGTTGTTATTTGTGTTAGTTTTGTTTCGAAGTTGAAACTAATAGTCAAAACCTCTGTTATTGAACCTAATTGTTCTTTATATTGTTTCAGGATTATGTATCTAAAGTCATCATTAGGAGTAAATTGAATTATTTTTGGTTGATTAAGCAAAAATTAGATGTGAAGCGTCGTATTTTGTTTCGGAGTACATGTTTTGGACCTTGGTTGGATTTAATGTTGTTTGACCATGAACCACTACTGATAGATTATATGCTACGAAGACAACATAAAGTTGATGATCAACATCATGATATGCCCCTCATTTATTATATGGAAGGTCATAGTCTACATTTTGGTCGCCGAGAGTTTTCTCTCATCACCGGTTTTCGTTTTGGAACTGTAAATTTTGACTTACATCCTTCTAGTGACCTAAAGTTTCGTAATAGGGTATTCCCGAATAAGATAGGTTTTATTATTACCAACTTAGATATTATTGGTGTTATTGAGGACGAGGAGAGGTTTGGCAAGCTATCTGATGATGACGCAATACGTCTTTGCCTTTTGTTAGCTGTGGAGGTGATATTTATGGGTCGGTTGTTGACATTCAAAGTGGATGATACCTTGTTCAGGTTGGTTGAAAATCTTGAAGCATGGAATTCATTTCCATGGGGTGAGCATTTGTGGTGTCATTTGTACGATGAAATTAAGAATTTAAAACAAAGGCACAGTGACGAGCACTATTATGGGTTGAAGAAAGATCGCAACTATGTTCCTACATATACGTTGTCTGGCTTTGTGTTTGCTTTCCAGGTTAGAAATTTATTTAAAATTGTAGCAATAGCCTTTTATGTTGACTTACGTTTGGTATATTATTTAGATTTGGATTCTTGAGACATTTGAAAGATGTGAAAGTTGGTAGATTAAAGACCCAAAAGTAATACCAAGAGCACTCGGCTGGTCGAAGAAGTTGTTATTTACAAGATCTAATTATTCTTACCTTATTGTAAAGGTTAGTGCTAAACTCTAAATATTATATTATTTGTAGTTTAGAACATATCTTATTAGTACATGTCACAAATTATTTCTATAATATCTTTAGGAATCAAGGTCAACATCAGATCTCCGACCTACTATACATCTAAGAGCACGTTCCCAGGGCTCCTCCTAACAAAGAACAGCATAGCCATTTTGAAACATATTTAGCAAAGTTGTAGAAAGCACGCAAACATGGGAAAACAGGTTTCATGGTTTCATCGATTGGAGGAACAAGTGATAATAGTGTGACGAAAAAATGGCTTAATGATCTTGTGATTATGGAGTTAAATTATCATGTTTTCAAACTTGAGACTATTATTCACGTTATGTTTTATTCCAATCATATATGATATCAAACTATTAAATTATTTGAAGTTTTGTATGTAACTATAGATATCACTTTTCAGGTCCTTGCATATGAAAGAAATGACAGACAGCCTAAGCTGCAGTTTACTGATGCATTTAGATGTATGACATCTAAGTTATGTGATTCACTAAATAGCATTTTTGCTGATTTGATTCAGCAACACGATTCAGATGAAGATATTTCTCAAGTAATCTTGTTAAACCTTATTCAATATCAAATTATTATTTAGGATCACTTAGCATGATTTATTATATTTCTGCCTTATAGGATTATCTTCGAGAAAAGGAATTAAGATTGTGTTTGGAAGATGAAGAAATCTTGCGTTGTGAACATGAAAAATTAATTGTCGTTTAGAATATGTTTAGGTTGGATGAGGCAAACAGGTTGAGGTTAGAAGAAGAGATTATGTTGCAGTTAGAGGAGCAGAAGAAAAATAAGTGAAAGGAGTTTATGAATTCAAGTCATGGTAAAAATACTTTGGCTAAGTTAGCACCTGCGAAGAGATATCAACTTGGTTCTTCTTCAGAAAAGATAAATTCCAAAGTTGGTTGGGTTAAGATCAAAAAATATCGTCAACACGTAAATGATCCATGTAGCTAAACTTCTTGAAAATGTAAAACCATGGGTTGAGGTATGAAACTTCTTCTACTACTTTACAAATCAATATTGGATGATACAATGTGTTATAACTTATACAGTTAATATGTATATGTAGGATATTTCTCGAGTATTACATTGTATGGACATGTTGGTTAAGTGTTGTTATTGAACATTTTTATTGGCCAACATGGGAATGTTAAATGTATATTTTCCATGAAAATGATGATATTTACCGTAGATAAGGAATTTAGGCTTAAGTTGGTTTGGCTATAGACCCTAGCAAGGATAGGTTGGCTTATGAAGAGGTATGTATTTTTAGAAAACTATATATATATTTTGTGTTCATAAAGTTTTTGTTTTCTTCATTAAGCCATTCAATTGTTTCTTTCAATGAAACAACACATTGATTACGGGTGGACTATATGTGGCATATCAGAACCGAGCATGCTAATTGGGCTATGGTTAGTTGCTAATTTGTTCAGCTCCTATTGCAAAAAGGCTTGCCCTTATTTTATGCTAACGGGGAGAGGTATACCGCTACATAGAGCGAGGTTGATCAGGTAAAACATTTACCCTATATTTAGTGTATTTTTGGTTTTTAGAATTTGTTTAATATCATTTCATACACAATATAAAGGATTTATTAATGCAACTTATTCTATTTAAATAACTACTCTTTTTATACCTGCATATACACTAAAGCCTTTCTTCATTAATTTTTTGGTTAATAATTTCATTTTGTATAACCATCCAAAAAAACCACTACTGTGTAGGTATTTATTCTTTTATTTGAAATGGTGAACATTGGTGTATTGCCCAGTTTCATTTTCTATCTGAGAGATGCCACATTTTTTGACCACATGGTACACATATGACTATGACTATCACGATTGGTATGTCCGGGTTAGGCATTGTTTAAAGGTAACTCACAAACTTTTAACGCTTATACGAAAATATATTTATATGTTTCCTTATGTTTACAGCTAAGTTAATAACATAGTATACACTACTTAGGACAAAACATATTATACACTTATGTGGTAGTAATTCACTAAAAACTTAGTTTGTTATACTGACTATTAATGCATATTGACTAAACTGTAACCAAATATACAGGTACACAAATACATGTTGCATAAACTTTTTTCTTATGTCTACAAAGTTACCAATAACCATAACAAAACTAAGCTTACTATACAATAACTGAGTACAATATGTTTATTCTTGATTTCAATATGTCTATACAAAGTTAGTCAATTACAGCTTGCATAAATGCAATAAGTAACTAAGTACAAGATTTATAATCATGAAATAAGTGTTTGTAACCAGCTAGAGAGCAATTACATTGGTTAGTAACTTGTCTCCTATAATAGCATTGGTTTATGTTCTATAATATAGTATTTAGTGGCCAAAAATGCTTTGACCCATAGATATGACATGCCTAAAACTTTTCTCCACTACTAATCACATTAAATTCAGATGTCCTTTTCCTTCTAATATGATATGATCCCACTATTTAGCCAATGTACTTTTCTGTTACATTTTTTCCCTATCCTTTATATTTGGTCATTCCCCTATATTTTTCAATACCACATTCCATTAACATACCTTTTCATAACCAAAACTTCATTCCATAAAAATGTCTCACCTATCTCAACTAGCTGCAGATGTAAATTCTATCCAACTCACAAACATAATGGCTTTGTTGTTTCATAGTGACAATCAAAGGGACTGTCAGTTGGTTTGGGAAACATATGTATCTTTATCTGTTATCTGGTTAGATGGCTGAGAGGCAGGAGGAAAATACTGAGTTGCAAGTTTGTGGGGTCTTAATGTTTTCTGCTTGAGCTCTGTCTAGGTTGCTTTTAAGGAAGTTTCAGTTTTTGTGACTTGGAGTCATCTAGGGGCATGATGAGGTTAATCTATGAGACACAGGTGAAGGTCCTTAAGAAAATATCTTTCATTGCTTTGTTGCGCGGATAGTGATTCAGTCAAAGTTACCTTTTGTGTTCTAGTTGTTATGGTGGCCTTTTTGTCTGTTTAGTTTCTTTTGTCCTGGGAATCATCTTGTAGATGTCATGTTGTGGTGGTGTTATCTTTTGTTAAGTATGAAGGCATGTGTGTTTAAGAAGGCTACTTGGATTAATGAAGTTATCCATTTCATGCAATTGTTATTCCTTTGTGTTAACACTATTATTGAAAACATACATATAAAACACAATTAAGTTGTATCAAATTAATTTAAAACATACCTTAAACTATAAACCAACAACATCAAAGTTACAGAGATCTTATAACTACATAAGGATTTTCGCATTTTAATTGACTTGTATGAATGTAAATTTTTCTACAGTTCCAGCTTCCCATAGTTTTAGAACGTGGAAATGTTTTTCAAAAGAAAGGAATAGATCCAAGCAACTATACCATTACTTTTAGGCTAGCCGACAATGTTCCTAAGCAGGGGGCGTATATGGTGATTGTGGTGTGTAGGGTTGTAAACTTTTATATAGGTTGGCGCATGGCTTGTCGTTGGATGTAGATGATCCTGTTGACGTTGCCCTGGCATATCATGAGAAGATGGTTTAATATTTTTTTTTGAACACAAATACTAACTATAATTCGGTAGCAAAACATATATTTACCTTATGTTTTCATTAACCTTTTGCGTCACTTAAATCTTGTACCCAATTTGTTAGTAGTTTGTGTTCATTTTTTTATTGTAGTCTATTTTATTTATTAGCTTACTTACCCATAACTCAATAAACATCGAATATAAATAAAACAAAATCAGAAGTAATCATAAAAGTATATACTCATTAAACAAGGAATAAACATTAATATAACAAAGATAATAGATAAGTATAAATTTGAATCCAACAAAGTTCAATACAAATGTTGTTATCAAAGACAAGGAATAGGCAGAAACAATAGTAGCATCATCATGGAATTTCCTTTTCTTGTCTAAACTCTTTTAACGTAATTAAGGAACTCCTGTTTTTCAACCGGCCTCCTAAGTACCTCGTCAATCTTGACCAGAAGGTCACTCACACACACCATTTCTTTGTCTTGCATTTCTATGAAGAATAAAACAGTCACAATCTTGTTATCCTTCAAATTTGTTTTTGCATCATCTATAAGGGCCTGTCTCGTATTAATATTTTCTTGTAGTTCTCGAACAGCCACCATCAGTTGCCTCGCTATTGCAAGGTCAGTTTGTATCTCTCTGTAGATTGCGACATTCCACATATCCCACAAATCTGTGGAGTTAGATGTCGCATGTAGTTCGTCAAGTGGTGATTGATTCATCTTTACGTGTATGTTTATTTTAAGAAGATGATAAAGATGTAAATTTGACATGCGTATGATTTGTTTATATACTGCTTTTTCTAAAACGTTGTGATTCTTGAATTCATTTAAAGCACGTGTCTTTTAACTTGTAAATTTTCCAAACCATTGTGATGGTTCCTTGAAAATCTGGACGATTAATAAAGGCCTACTAAAAGTATGCTTGAGCCCATAATATTAACCAATTACCCTAATATTTATGTTATAATTACAAGGCCCGTAAGATAAACTTAGTTTACATTGTTAGTGGTATCTTCATAGTACATAAAGATAAGATCTTACAATCTTACACAAGTACATGCATAAGTATGGCTACATCTAAATACTCACTCTCTTTAAAGTTTTCTCATAAACCTCCTTTTTCTTGTATGGATAATAGCAAAAGGTATGTAACTAGGTTCATGTTTAGTTTTTTTACATTGTTTTTTTGGGTAAAGGGTTTCCTAGGTAAATATATTACACCAAAAAAGCGTTAAAGTACAAAAGGTGTAGGTGAAGTCCTACAACCCAGCCCGTTACATGGGCAAAACAACTTAAGATTGATAGGCCAATCTCAAGAAACACATGCAACAAAAGCACTTCCAAAAACTACCACATAAGAAAGACACGCCTATCTTATGAATATAAAAGAACAAATTTACTTCCTAACTCGACCTTTCAACCGGATATCAAATTTATCACCAAACTTTTCGCCTTCAGGAAAAATAAATTCATCCACATCATTGTCAGACTCATGATCTTCATTCCATTTAAACATTTTAGACCCCTCCTCATGAGCATCCTCTTGAATATTCCTAGAGCTAGGCTCCCCTTTTTCCATATTATTTAAAGCATTAAAAGGGTTTGAGGTAGATGGATTATTTACCTTAATAAATGAATAATCTATATTTGCCCCCTTCATAGAACCCTTTTTTCCACAATAAATTAGGCTTTGGCTTATTAAGCTGAATTCCATCTATTTATCTTGACCAAACTTGCTGATCATCCTTTTTACCCTTATTTTTCTTCATTCTAACTTCTGTAAACCTGTCACTATTAGTACTCAAAGTATTAGGAGTGACCAATTCTTTAATATTCACAAAAGGAGTCTCCAGATTAATCACTCTCTTTGGGCACTTAGCATTAGTATGACCAAATATTTTGCAATCAGCAGAATGTGGTGGCTTCCATTCATATTCAACTTTGATTAGTTCACTTGTATATCCAGAACCATCCTCTAATGGAATGGCCATACTAACTTCATGCTTTAAGGAAGAATCAGCATTAATTTCCACAAGAGCACGAGCAAAACTAATTCGGCCCCATGCATCCTCACACATCGAGCTTGTAAATGCATCTAACATAATTGGTTTTCCCACTTGAGTAGCAATCAGGCTTAAACCATCAGCCGAGTAAGCCACCACTGGAACATTATACAATTTAATCCAAACCGGGACTTTGTTTACCTCGTCTCTCTTCAAAGACATATTCGGTGTTCATCTATTAAGAATGAGAGGTGTGTTATGAATAATCCATGGACCACGCTCAAGAACCTTCTCTAGACCATCCTTAGATTTAAATTTAAACAAAAACACTCCATCATCATTTTTCATTAGATTTTGCAATCCAAATTGTGCCCACGTATTCTTGACATAATTCTGAACAATTTGAAAAGCAACACTTTTACCAACAAAGAAACCAACAAGAGAATATTCAAACCTGTTTTTAACTTTTTCAATCGCCGACATGGGAAGAACCGTATCAGCATTCTCCACCCCCCATGTTAACAAGGGCTCTAAAGTCCACCGTCTTGGCTGCTTTAACCCTCCCATCAGAATTTGTCTCATCCGAATCAGAAATATCAGTCATATTAGTCTTTTCCTCATTAGTTGTTTGAGGACTTCCATCATTAAAAAGATTGGCATAAGACTTATTACCCATATTACACCCGCTCCTGTTATTCCCATCGTTATGATCTTGGAAACTATCCGCATCAGCCACATATATTTCTGCCATATTCGTCCCATCAACAACCCCCAAACCATGCACATGAGAGTGATTCATAACAAAGATATCCCATTCGTGCTTATCCAAATCTATAATCTGTTGCAATGTCTCCACATCTTGATTATTACCATCAAGCTTAGTGTTGCAAGCTCCCTCTACATGCGTAGTAGGTTCAGCAGCACTTGTTAGCCCATCAGGTTCAGAAGCGAATTCCTAAACAATAGTAGTATCATCATTGGCAATCATTACTTTCCTTTTATCCGAAGACAATTTACCAGCCACACCCTTAAACATGCCATCATTGTGTCCAGCAGCCGCATTGTTTTCATTCATACCAGCAGGCATGTTATTATCATATGTAGCAGCAGCTATGTTGATAAGAGGTGTGTAGTTCGTCTTTTTTTAAATCGATTTCAGTAGTTTTCCACCCATAGTACCACGAACACCAGAATCCTTTTCCATTCTCCCACAAACCAAGCTAATAAACACAACTCAGAATACACATATTGGACGACAAAAGATATAAACCCTAAATTAGGGTTTCAATAAAATGCGCCACTAGCCTTAATCTACATCCATTATTGAAACCAAGAGATATATGATAAATAATTAAGCGCATTAACCAAACACAAACACCACAGATAGACGTGAAAGCTTAGAAATAACAAACCTAATGAAACCCTAACAGCGATTTAAAAAATGAAACCCTAAAAGTACTCGAAAGCCTAAACCTTTTATACAGACATCACCCTAATAACTGACGGGTTATACATCATAATCAAATGATTAAGCAGTACAAACGCAGACCTTCATTAAGGTTATGAATAAAAAAATATAGGATAACGATTTAAGAATGGAAGGGTGAGGGATCGATTTTGACGGCCAAAAACCTTAAAGATCGTTTTAAATGTTAACCAACTACATCAGATCCACACTCAAATCATTAACATGATTAGAATAATAGAAAGGAACGATTAGAAGGTTAAAAAAACGATGGAAGGGATAGGAATTGAGAACGCTAAAAATCGCCAAGGGGAGAGAAAACTTCTCACACACACACTTGATTTAGCTTAAAAGAATCTTAGTTTTTCTACATTGTTGTTCATGTTGTCTTCCCAAATATTTGTTTTTTATATAATGAAGTAATTTTACATATTCAATATATACAAGATTGATGATTCGACTGAAAAGTATTCACTTTTTGAAGTGAACTACAATGGTATGTTCCATGACATGATTGTCTATAAACTAGAATGTGAAATTCGGGGTCTGTTTTATTGTATTCCTAGAAATAGCCTAGAAATAGTTTTGACAATTGTTGAAGGTGACCTTGATATTAAAAAATGTATAATATGGCTGAGATGCATGGGCTAAATTACTTGTATATTGCCTATGTTCCTAAAAACTTAGCAGCCTATTATTTTAGAAACTTAAGTTTTAATGATTATGTTGTCCTAAGTATAAAGTTATCCTATCACACCATAAGCCATACCAATAAGCAATAAGCTAGAAAAGAGATAAAGGAAAAATGGAAAATTAGAAAGAGAAAGTAGAGAGAGAAACAAAGATGGAAGATTAGATTAGAGAGAAAAAGAGGAGTGGATGATTACACATACAAGAAATGGTAACCAACACCCTCTCCATGTGTGGAGATGGTCTTATTTATACCCTTAACCCACTAAGTGGAATATGGGCTTGTTACTTGGGTCAGGCTTGGCTTATCTTAGGCTTTGAGCCCGAGACACGGATAATATTAGATTACAATCCAAGCTCGTTGAACCCGACTAGCCTATTACATTACAAGACTAACTTTGACTAATAAGACCGATAACATTCTTGTTCAACTTATATAAAATTAAGGCTAACAATCTCCCCCAATGTTGAGGTCTTCTTTGATCTCCCAAACGTTGATGTTCTTGATGGAGGTTATCTTGATTTGACTTTATCTTCCCCAATGTTGAAGATATGACATTTGAGCTTTGCCTTCTTTAGTCTTGTCTTTGTCTTTTCTTGTTTGTAATGGCTCTATTCATTTATGCTGAAGACGACCGATAACATTCTTTCGGTGTCGTTTATGTGATCTTGATCTTGAGCCTTTGTCTTTTAACTTTGAGTTCTTGAGATCTTTCATCTTGCATCATCTCCTTGACTTGAATCATCTTGATTTGACTTTCTTGATCAACTTGTGCTCTTGACCGACATACTCATACTTATTGCATTCTGGTTTGACTTATATGAACATAAGGCTTAACAATCTCCCCAAAATGCAATTCTTGATTTGACTTTGAAGATCTTTGAGGAAGTTTAAGATCAATACTTTTGATGTTAAAGATTAAATTTTAGAGCTCGAGTATGAGTATGTGGTGATGAATCCGACTTCGCTGGTACATGGTTGCAACACCGACGTTTGAATCTGCATTTAAAAGGTTAGTGATAAACAATAGATATGGACAAAAGTGTCTTTATCACTTCGTCAAATACAGTTGTAATAACCACGGTTCCCCGTTAATCAGTATAAATACTGCCTGTAATCAGATAGAATTCATATGAATCTTCTTGACATGGTTTCGCATTTGTACTAGCCGTTCTCGTTACCGAAGCGTCTCAAAGAAGACAACACGGTAAGAGTGAATCAGATAGTTACTATCTTTCTGATTAAGTCGTCAATTCATTTACTTGACCAAATCGATATCTAGTTATTGCAAGTTCGATTCATATAGAATCTTACAAGTCACCTACCAAGAGCTTGTTTGATGTTGGCTCAAGCAGGATTTCCATCTTCACTGTGATTAGATTGTTCAGCGGGTTCCTCGAACTACGTCAAATCCAGGAAAGATAAACATTCATGCTACAACTGCAATGGAAAAGGCCATTATGCTCGTAATTGTCCAAAACTTAAAGTTTGTAATGCAAAGTAAGGAACAAATGTTGCTGGCAATGAAAGATGAAGCTAGAGGCAATCTTAATGAAGAAGAAAATGATAACATGCTAGACAATGCTTATGGAAATGATACATCGGAAGAGCTGAATGTAGCAGTAATCATGATGGCACGCATGCAACCAGCAGATGACAAAGCTGATGCTGAGCCAAAATATGTTGTTGATACTATTAGTGAGGTAAATGTTTTGTAAATCAATCTCATAAGTGGAATGCTTTCCAAAGGTGTTCATGAACAAACGAACCATAAGAAACTCAAAACTGTTATTAACACATCTGATGATGATCAAATTGATTCTGATATCATATTTGATGATCCTTATGTGGAAAATAATAGTGGAACAGATGAACATGATTCAAATGCTCATGATCACCCTTTTGATATTCAATCCCTGATATACAATGTTCCAAAAGAAGCTGCAAATCAACAAAGAATAAAAATTAATTAAAAAAGCAAAAAGCGTTGCTACAAAAGGAACTTGAGACATGTAAGGAACAGGTAAAAACACTAGAAAAGAAACCAGTTCAATCTTTAATTTACAAAGAAGCATATGAAGCTTTGGAACGTGAACTAAGTGTTGAAAAAGACACAATTGAGAAACTTGAAAAAGAAAAAGATAATATTCAAGGTGAATTTTTTCAACTCGAAAATGAGAATGTCAAAATACGATATGAAATTGAGTTGTCCAAAAAGGCTTTCAAAACAAGAGAAAACAAGTATCTTGATGATATTGTGGATCTTGAAGAAAAACTTAATTCTCATGATCGAATTGTTTACAAACTAGGACAATCGATTCAAACAATTCATATGCTTGGGAAAAAACCAAACAAGGTTTATGACCCTTTCTTAAAAGCTGGGTTGGGTTATCAAAATCAGGAACATCTTAAGAAAGCCATTACATCACAACCTAAAATGCATGATGGTGAAAGACTTCAAAGCACTAAATTGATAATTGATTCGCCTGATTCCGAGAAAACTCTTGAGGACGTAGAAGAAAGTCGATTGAAAATGAAAGATAAAATGATTCAACTGGATTATGAGAAATTAAATGCTCTTTATGAAATATTTGTTCCTAAAACTGAACGTCCTATTGAACAAACTTATTTTTGAACCCGTCTACTTCTAATGTAACTTCTGAATCAAGTATCAAGATGTCAGATTTACCTACAAAAAAATTCCCAATGAAAGTAAATTGCTACAATTATTTGTAAAATTGGAAGATGCCATTAGTGCGTTGCAAACATTCATTGATCTTACTCTTTTAAAATATAGAAAAAGAGGTGTTTTGATAGCCTATCACTTCATCATCATCAGACACGAAATATATAAAAATCTAGAGAGAGAGGAATGTAGAGAGAGAAAGAAATATGAAAGAAAAATGGATGATTACTTGAGAAGAAAATGTAACCAACACCCTCCTAACAAGCTAGGAGGGTGGTATTTATACCCTAATATGGTATTTAGCCACTTGGGCTTTCTTTAGGCCGAAACTAGCACTAATGGGCTTAAAGCCCGTAACTTAGGCCCAATTAGCATAAAACAAATCCTATAAAACTATGTTTTCCTATACAAGGCTCGGGAATACATAATGACCATCACTTTACTAAAACAAGGCTAACAATCTCCCCCTAAGGGGTGGTCATTGCACTTATGGTTTCACTTCTTGTGACTTCGTGAATCTTGGAGCATTGTGTTCTTGGGAATTCTTTTGAAGTTCCTTTTGTATGCTTGTGATCTTGGATCTTGATCTTTGCCTTGATATCTTTTTACTTAATCTTGATATCTTGGTCTTTAGCCTTGACTTTATTCTTGACTTTGAGATCTTTAAATCTTTATTTTGGAATCTTATGCCATCTTGCGATCTTGTGTCTCTACCCACATGCTCATTATCTTGAAAGCTTGCTAACAATCTCCCTCAACATTGATCTTTTACTTGATCTACTTGCAATATTATCATTAATGTTCTTTGAGGAAGTTCTTGTATATCAAAGCTCGAGGAAGACTTTGACACATGTACTTAAGCTTTCATCATTTATTTATCTTTTTTCAATTGATCATGAGCATGTGGTAATGAATCTTGACTCAGCTGGAATAAGGTTGTAACACCATCGTCAGTACCTACATTTTAATGTTATTGATACAGCAGATATAGACGAATATGGCTTTGTCATTCGTCGAAGTTCGGTAGCGTTAAACTTTGGTTCTGTGAGGACCGACCTGTGATCAGGTAGGTTTAAATTAGAAGAACCTCATTGACAGGATTTCCAGCTTATAGTGTAAGATACTCTAACACAGATGTATTAGATTCACCATACTCGCATGTTCTCATTACTGGAACGTCTCAAAGCAGACAGCACGGTAAGAATTAATCAAATAGTTACTATCTTTCTGATTGAGTCGTCAATTCATTTACTAGACCAAAATCGATATCCAGTTGACACAAGTTTAATTCATATAGAATCTTACAATTCACCTACCATAGAGCTGTTTGATGTTGACTCTAGAAGGATTTCCATCGTCATTGTGAATACAAAAGAGTATCACTCTGATGTTCTGGCAGAATCACAAGGATAATGAGTAGGACTCTTGTTAACAGCTTGTGAACTTAATGGTGTTTAACAAGTGTTTGTCCTGAAATGTGTCCTAATGAGATTTATGATTGATCTCGTTGGCTCTAGACTCTGTAAGTGCGCTTTTTTTATTTGTTGATCGAAGGCTAGATCAGACGATCACCTTTTCAATATCAACGATCTCGAAATGAGAAATCCAATAGAAGCGTGTTGATCTCTGTGAGAAATAAAACAAACTTCTTTTGAGACACGCCTGAGTAGCTGGTAGCGTTGTGCATTGCATCACTAGGTCCATGATGACTTGTCTTCAATACCAGAATCATCTTTGTGATTACCGATAGATTATGCATTGACCCGGTTTCTGCCAAAGGTCGTATGGAGGGCTTCTTTCTTTACACCCTTTATCCTTACAATTCTTTTTTATTCTTCAACCCCTTCAATGTTATTCCAACGCGTCCTCATTATCACCATGTTGGGTTTGTTCCGGTGATAACTCATGCCTTGGATAACATTCTTCCTAATCTCACTTTACTCCTTTTTTTGATCATACCTAAGGACTTCTATTCTATCTAATGAAGTGTCCCTGGGTAGATCCCTCCGGTTTTGGCTGGATCATGGAACAAAATACCTAACCTTAACCGCCTTATATCTTCGTAAATAATAATAATTGGTCGGTCTTTGAATATTTCCATTGAAGCTGTTATCCCAATAACTTAATCCATTACATAACTAAATAAGCACACAATAAGCAATAAGCAATCTGAATAAGGTAGAAGAAAAGTAGAGAGGGAAACTAAAGAGAGAAACAAAGAGAAAAATATTAGATTGGGAGGAAACACATACAAATGTAACCAACACCCTCTCCATGTGTGGAGAGGGTTCTATTTATAGTTCCTTCACCCTAGATGGCGTATGGGCTATTCTCTTGGGTTGGGCTTAGCTTGTCTTGGGCTTTGAGCCCGAAACACGGACAATAATAGCTTAAAGTCCAAGACCGTTAATCCCGACTAGCCTATTACATAACAACACTAATTACGACTGAGGTCTTCTTTGATCTCCTCGATGTTGACCTTCTTGTTCGACTGATGACATTCTTGTTAGAGGATATCTTGATTTGACTTTTATCTCCCTCAATGTTGAAGATTTGATTTGACTCTTGAGCTTTGCCTTCTTTGGTCTTGTCTTCGTCTTTTCTTGTTTGTAATGGCTATGTTCATTCATGCTTAAGACGACCGATGACATTCTTTCAGTGTCATTTATGTGATTATGATCTTGAGCCTTCATCTTTTGACTTTGAGTTCTTAAGACCTTTAATCATGTATCATGTCCTTGACTTGAATCATCTTGATTTGACTTTCTTGATCATCTTGTGCTTTTGACCGACGTGCTCATACTTGTTACATTATTGTTTGACTTATATAAACATAAGACTAACAATCTTCCCCAATAGACTATTCTTTATTTGACTTTGAAGCTCTTTGATGATGAGGAAGTTTAGTATTCACAATCTTGATGCTGAATGATTGACTTTAAAAGCTTGAGTATGAGCACGTGGTAATGAATCCAACTTTGCTGGAATGGGGCTGCACACCGACGTTTGTACCTGCATTTGAATGTTAGTAATAAACAGCAGATATGGACGAAATGTCTTTGTCATTCGTCGATTTTAGGTTGCGATTACCACCGGTTCCTCGTTTTATAGTATAAATACTATACCTGTGATCAGGTAGATGCAAATAATCTCCTTGACAAGATTTCCAGCTCAAAGCGTAGGATCTTCTAACATAGATGTATTAGATTCACCATGCTTGCTTGTTCTCATCACCGAAACGTCTCAAAGCAGAAAACACGGTAAGAGTGGATCAGATAATTACTATCTTTCTGATTAAGTCGTCAATTCATTTACTAGACCAAAATTGATATCCAGTTATCACAAGTTTGATTCATATAGAATCTTGCAAGTCACCTACCATAGAGCTATTTGAGGTTGACTCTGAAAGGATTTCCATTCGTCACTATGAATACTAAAGAGTATCACTCTGAATGTTCTAGCAAGATTTCAAGGATAATGCGTAGGACTCTTTGATACCAAATGTTGTTTAAGGGTGAACAACAAGTGCTATACATGGATTGTGTCCTAATGGTCTTTTGTCATTCGTTGATTTTAGGTTGCGATAACCATCGGTTCCTCGTTTTATAGTATAAATATTATACTTGTGATCAGGTAGATTCAAAGAATCTCCTTGACAGGATTTCCATCTCAAAGCGTAGGTCTTTAACCACAGTGTATTAGATTCACCATGCTTGCTTGTTCTCATTACCGGAACGTCTCAAAGCAGACAACACGATAAGAGTGAATCAGATAGTTAATCAGAGTGCGTTTATCCCGGGAAGACAGATTAGTGACAATATCTTTTTGGCTCAGGAATTCATGCATGGTTATGGGCGTAAAGGTGGTGCTCAGCGGTGTGCTTTCAAGGTAGATATCGAAAAAGCTTATGATACGGTGGATTGGGATTTTTTGAAGATTGCTCTACAAAGATTTGGCTTTCACAGTTCTATGATCAAATGGATTATGGTATGTCTTACCACTGCCTCGTTTTCTATTTGTGTTAATGGGGAAACACATGGGTTTTTTAAGGGTAAAAGGGGTCTTAGGCAAGGTGACCCCATGTCTCCGTATTTATTTACTATAGTCATGGAAGTTTTAAACCTTATGATTAAAAGGCAGATTCGTCTTGACAGTCGGTTTAGGTATCATTGGGGTTGTAGTAAAATTAATCTTACTCACTTATGTTTTGCGGATGATTTGTTAATGCTTTGCCATGGGGATCTCATTTCTGCTAGTATCCTTCGAAGAGCATTAGATGAGTTTAGCATGACTTCGGGTCTCTATCCTAGTATGGCTAAGAGCACAGTTTTCTATAGTAATGTTCCTGGTGATGTTAAAGAGGATATTCATTTGGCTATGCCTTTCAGGGAGGGTGAACTTCCTGTTAGGTATTTAGGCGTTCCATTAACCTCTAAAATGTTGAGTATTGCAGATTGTAAAGTGTTAGTGGAAAAGGTGAAGAAGCGTATTTTTGACTGGAGAAATAAGTCGTTATCATTTTTTGGTAAACTTCAACTTGTTGCTTCTGTCCTTTCGTCGCTTCATGTTTACTGGGCTTCCATGTTTATGTTGCCGGTTTCTATTTGTGACATTATTGATAAACTCTTTAAAAACTTTATTTGGGGAAGTCTGAGTCTAGTAGTGGTATTGCTAGTGTCTCTTGGAAGGATGTTTGTAGGCCTAAGAATCAAGATGGTTTAGGGTTGAAATCATTGAGAGTCGTGAATTGTGCACTTATGGTCAAACATTTGTGGTATATTGCTAGTAGGAAAGAGTCGTTGTGGGTTAAATGGCTTAATGTTTATAAGTTAAAGGGGGGATGTTTATTGGATATGAAAGTTAGGGATAGTTTTTCTTGGAATCTCAAACAGATATTGAAGTTAAGAGACAATGTTAGGAAGTGTGTAGGTTATAAAATTGGTAATGGTATCGATTGTTTCGTCTGGTATGATAGATGGCACTCTAACGGCCCTTTATGCAGACTTATTAGTAACCACATCATTTCTAGTTGTGGTTTTGATTTGAATGCTAAAGTGGCTGACTTAATCTGTGAAAATAACTGGATTTGGCCTATTGAGTGGTCAGAATTGTTTAGTGAAGTTATTGATGTCCCGGTTCCGGTTTTAAGTAGTGATTCTGTTGATAAAGCGTTATGGTTTAATAAAAAGAATGAAGAAGTTCAGTTTAGTGTAAAAGAGGCTTGGAAGGTTCTTAGAATTGATGGTCCTGAAGTTATATGGCACAAACATGTATGGTTTTCCCAATGTATTCCCAGGCATGCGTTCATTTTGTGGATGGCTCTCAAGGGTAGATTGAAGACTCAAGATAGGATTTCCCGATGGATTGGTGCTGATAACATGGTCTGTCCATTTTGTAAAAGCTGCAAAGACTCTCACAGTCACCTTTTCTTTCAATGTGGTTTTGCTCAGGGTATTTGGGATATGCTTAAGCTTATGTGTAGGCTTGAAGATCTTTCATATGTTTGGGCTGAGATTGTTTCTGGTGTTTCTGGTGTTTCTGTTAGAAAGGCAAACAATACGTTGTGGAGTATTATTCAAAGGCTGGTTTTTGGTACTGCGGTTTATTTCATTTGGCAAGAACGCAATTTTAGATTATTTAGAAGTGTGGAAAGGCCTGCAGATAAGGTTTTTGATATTATTGTGGATACTGTTAGACTAAGACTGTTGGGGTTGAAGATTAAACGGTCTCATGAAGTAGAAAAGGCTGCTGCTATTTGGAAGATTCCTATTAAGGGAGTGGGGGAAAAGAGTGGTTATGGGGTTAAGTATGGGGTTAACGATGATGTTACATATGTGGTGGAGTTGGAGTATTATGAACAAGCTTGCCATGAGCTTGTGGCAGTATTGGAGGTTTAGTTGCGGTGTTTGGTGGTTTTGTATGGGTTTTTTTGCTAACTGTTTTTATGCAGGTACTCTATGGAGCTTTTCTAGGATTGGAATTGTGGATTATAGCATGGGAACGACGTCTTCTTTTTTCCGTTCCTGTGCTTGTGATCACCCCGTGGTGATCACAATGAGTGATTGGGTGGGGTACCATCAGGGGTGGACCGGGCAATTACATAAGTGTGAGTATCATTTTTATACTCATGCTTATGTAGAGTGTAGTTTTGGTGAGGTAGGATGGGGTGGGTTTGGGTTTCATATATGGGATGGAGTCATAAGGGAGTGCAGGGTAGAAAAGTCAAACGTTCTGGTTTTGACGCATAGGTTTGGGAGACACAAGGGGGGTGGTCTGTTTTGTATGGGTTTGAGTGAGTTATGGTATACTTACTCTCCTTGGAAGGTTTGTAGGATATGCAGGGTTCGTTGGTTTTTTCTATCACTTCGTGATAGTCAAAGCTTCTTGTATATTATCTATGGCCTGACTTGGGTTATTTCATTTGTTCCTTTAGGTTCTGGTGGCATAAGGGGGGTTAGGTTGTGTTTAGACAAGAGACGACTTAGTCGTTTTCCCCTTGTTGACAGTGGTTTTGTCCGTATCAGTCCTTGGGAGGGGTGTAAGCCTGGCTTAGATGTCTCCCTTTGGTCTGTAGGACTTAACTGGTGTCATGCTTGTCTCTTCACTTATATCCTTAAGGTTGGTTGTATATTTTTTTGGGATAGGATTGGTCTCGGTATACTTGGTTGCACTCCAAGTATGCTTTTGAGATTTAGAATGCTCTTTTTTAGCATTGTTTGGTTCTGGTTTCTATTCCTGAATCAGTGGTATAGTTTATTGGGTGTTTGGGAAAACACCAGCTGGGTTAGGTATTTGACAGCTTACTTATTTGGTGTTATAAGGTTTGATTGCTGCATTTTTCTTTATATCAATAATGGTTATGTTGCTGATGTTTTTTTAGGGTTAGGGCTTTTTGGGTTTTGGGTTTCTAGGATTTTTGGCAAAGGTTTAGGTTCTGTTTGGCATGTTTCAGCTATTTTCAGCCTTGGATGGGGTTATGTTAGAATTTCTAGTACTGGATTTTGGTTGTGCAATATTATCTTCATCATTGATAAAGGTTTCCGTATGTTTGGGATTGATTATGGTCTTTCAGGATATATAGCTTCTGGGAATTGTAATAAGTATGATCAGTTATGGTTTGATTATTTTGGTCAGAGATGTATAAAGGTTTAGGTTATAAGATGGATTCAGAATATAAGGTTTTGGTTCAAGTTTGCAGAATGTTGATGAAGTACATGGATTTCTGTCTCAAGATTGGTCCAAGTTTGCAGAGTGCTAAAGAATTGCAAGTTATATTTTTCTGTTGGATTGAGTGTATGGTTCAGCTGGTTATTTGTTAGTTAGCATTCAGTTAAGTTATTTTGCAAGTATATGTGGTTAGCAATGGTATCTACAAGACAAAGTTTGATACAGCATATGAGTCATAAGCTTCTCATTGAAAGTTTTGTTCAAGATATGAGTTTAAGTACAAATGTTACAGGAAAAGTTATTATGGTTTTTGTTATTTCGGTCTTACAGTATTTTTTGTTTTTTGTATTATGCATAGGGAAATGTCCCTTGCTTTGGTTTTGTTTTTGTTTCCAAGTCAAGGTTTTTCTTGGTCTTTTTGTTTGTAAATAACCCCTCATTTGCTTTTTGTTTGTAAATAACCCCTCATTTTAATATATTTATTTTGCCTTTGCCAAAAAAAAAACTTTCGTCATCATTTGAGCATTTCATCGGGTATAAACCCTTTACCCAAAACAAGATACCTTTGGCGAGCAGATTTGCTCGACATAACTTTCGTCATCATTTGAGCATTTCATCGGCTATAAACCCCTTGTACCCAAAAACAAGTACCTTTGGCGAGCAGGATGTGTTGGACATAACTTTTCATTCATCATTTTAGCATGTCATCAGGTTTAAACCCTTTTACCAAAACAAGATAATTTGGCTAACAGATTTGCTGACATTCTTTCGACATCATTGATCATTTCATCGAGTTATAACCTTTACTCAAAACAAGATACCTTTGGCGAGAAGATTTGCTCGACATAACTTTCGTCATCATTTGAGCATTTCATCGGGTATAAACCCTTTACCCAAAACAAGATACCTTTGGCGAGAAGATTTGTTTGACATAACTTTCGTCTTCATTTGAGTATTTCATCGGGTATAAACCCTTTACCCAAAACAAGATACCTTTGGCTAGCAGATTTGCTCGACATAACTTTCGTCATCATTTGATCATTTCATCGGGTATAAACCCTTTACCCAAAACAAGATACCTTTGGCGAGCAGATACGCTCGACATAACTTTCGTCATCATTTGAGCATTTCATCGGGTATAAACCCTTTACCCAAAACAAGATACCTTTGGCGAGAATATTTGCTCGACATAACTTTCGTCATCATCTGAGCATTTCATCGGGTATAAACCCTTTACCCAAAACAAGATACCTTTGGCGAGCAAATTTGCTCGACATAACTTTCGTCATCATTTGAGCATTTCATCGGGTATAAACCCTTTACCCAAAACAAGATACCTTTGGCTAGCAGATTTGCTCGACATAACTTTCGTCATCATTTGAGCATTTCATCGGGTATAAACACTTTACCCAAAACAAGATACCTTTGGCGAGCAGATTCGCTCGACATAACTTTCGTCATCATTTGAGCATTTCATCGGGTATAAACCCTTTACCCAAAACAAGATACCTTTGGCAAGAAGATTTGCTCGACATAACTTTCTTCATCATTTGAGCATTTCATCGGGTATAAACCCTTTACCCAAAACAAGATACCATTGGCGAGCAGATTTGCTAGACATAACTTTCATCATCATTTGAGTATTTCATCAGGTATAAACCCTTTACCAAAACAAGATAACTTGGCTAACAGATTTGCTAGACATAACTTTCGTCATCATTTGAGCATTTCATCGGGTATAAACCCTTTACCCAAAACAAGATACCTTTGGTGAGAAGATTTGTTTGACATAACTTTCGTCTTCATTTGAGTATTTCATCGGGTATAAACCCTTTACCATAAACAGATATCTTTGGCTTAGCAGATTTGATCGGACATAAACTTTTCCGTCATCATTTGTCATTTATTTCATCGGGTATAAACCCTTTACCTAAAACAAGATACCTTTGGCGAGCCGATACCCTCGACATAACTTTCGTCATCATTTGAGCATTTCATCGGGTATAAACCCTTTACCCAAAACAAGATACCTTTGGCGAGTAGATTTGCTCGACATAACTTTCGTCATCATTTGAGCATTTCATCGGGTATAAACCCTTTACCCAAAACAAGATACCTTTGGCGAGAAGATTTGCTCGACATAACTTTCGTCATCATTTGAGCATTTCATCGGGTATAAACCCTTTACCCAAAACAATATACCTTTGGCGAGCAGATTTGCTCGACATAACTTTCTTCATCATTTGAGCATTTCATCGGTGTAAAACCCACTTTACTCCAATACAACGATACCTTGGCCGAGCAGATTCTCTCGGACCATAACTTTCGTCATCATTTGGCATTTCATCGGGTATAAAATTATTACCCAAAACAAGATACCTTTGGCGAGCAGATTTGCCTCGACAGAGCTTTCTTTCTCATTTTGAGCATTTCATCGGGTATAAATCCTTTACCCAAAACAAGATACCATTGGCGAGCAGATTTGCTAGACATAACTTTCATCATCATTTGAGTATTTCCTCAGGTATAAACCCTTTACCAAAATAAGATAACTTGGCTAACAGATTTGCTCGACATAACTTTCTTCATCATTTGAGCATTTCATCGGTTTCGTATAAACCCTTTACCAAAACAAGATACCTTTGGCGAGCAGATTTGCTTGACATAACTTTCGTCATCATTTGAGCAATTCATCGGCTATAAACACTTTACCTAAAACAAGATACCTTTGGCAGCTTTGCCCGACATAACTTTCGTCATTATTTGAGCATTTCATCGAGTATAAACCTTTTACCCAAAACAAGATACCTTTGGCGAGCAGATTTGCTCGACATAACTTTCGTCATCATTTGAGCATTTCATCGGGTATAAACCCTTTACCCAAAACAAGATACCTTTGGCCAGCAGATTTGCTCGACTTAACTTTCGTCATCATTTGAGCATTTCATCGGGTATAAACCCTTTACCCAAAACAAGATACCTTTGGCGAGCAGATTTGCTCGACATAACTTTCGTCATTATTTAAGCATTTCATCGGGTATAAACCCTTTACTCAAAACAAGATACCTTTGGCGAGAAGATTTGCTCGACATAACTTTCGTCATCATTTGAGCATTTCATTGGGTATAAACCCTTTACCCAAAACAAGATACCTTTGGCGAGCAGATTTGCTCGACATAACTTTCGTCATCATTTGAGCATTTCATCGGGTATAAACCCTTTACCCAAAACAAGATACCTTTGGCGAGAAGATTTGCTCGACATAACTTTCGTCATCATTTGAGTATTTCATCGGGTATAAACCCTTTACCCAAAACAAGATACCTTTGGCTAGCAGATTTGCTCGACATAACTTTCGTCATCATTTGATCATTTCATCGAGTATAAACCCTTTACCCAAAACAAGATACCTTTGGCGAGCAGATTTGCTCGACATAACTTTCGTCATCATTTGAGCATTTCATCGGGTATAAACCCTTTACCCAAAACAAGATACCTTTGGCGAGAAGATTTGCTCGACATAACTTTCGTCATCATTTGAGCATTTCATCGGGTATAAACCCTTTACCCAAAACAAGATACCTTTGGCGAGCAGATTTGTTGGACATAACTTTCATCATCATTTGAGCATTTCATCAGGTATAAACCCTTTACCAAAACAAGATACCTTTGGCTAACAGATTTGCTCGACATATCTTTCGTCATCATTTGATTATTTCATCGAGTATAAACCCTTTACCCAAAACAAGATACCTTTGGCGAGCAGATATGCTCGACATAACTTTCGTCATCATTTGAGCATTTCATCGGGTATAAACCCTTTACCCAAAACAAGATACCTTTGGCGAGCAGATTTGCTCGACATAACTTTCGTCATCATTTGAGCATTTCATCGGGTATAAACCCTTTACCCAAAACAAGATACCTTTGGCGAGCAGATTTGCTCGACATAACTTTCTTTTTTTTCTTAAAGGTAAATTTATTAAGAAAAGGCCACAAAAGGGCAAAGTACAAAGGAACAAAGCCAAAGTGATAAAGATAAAGTTAGGACACATCCCTAACTATCACAAAGGCAACAAAAAACAAATGGCATTGGACAATTCCCAAGCTCATACATAACAAGCAAAAACATAAAGAGTTTAAACAGCAAACTGGGGGAAAAAAGGGAAACTCTGAATCATCAGAGGAGCCCGGGACCAACCAGACTCCCACTGAACCATCACCATAACCCAATTCCAAGCCAGAAAGCATACAACTCTAAACCTATAGCAAATTACATAAACAAATAAACACCATGAATCTTCAAATCCTCCAACAGCAACCAAAACTTCAATAACCAGCAAATAGCAAACCAGCAGCTAACACATGAATCTTCAGACGCCAAAACAAAGATAACCAACAAGGGAGAGCACATAGCATGCAGTCCAAATCCAATTGCCTCCTTAAAAAAACCTTTCTTAGATAAAAACCCATTGGGAAAACTCAAAGAAAGGAAAAAAGAGAACAACTTGAATTTGAACCTCCCACCCCAAACACCATAAACTGATACATAAATAACTCAAATCCCTGAACATTAACACTACTGGTGCCCTCTAGTTACCTCTAATCTGGTTCTCCCATCATCACAATCAAAGACCTTATTACACATCCAAAATCCAGTACCATTATCAATACTATTAATCCAACATAACTGATATAACCTAAAACAAGTAACCCAATCCCACTTATTAATCTTCTGCATCATTAACAGTATCATCCTCCCCCAAATACTAGCAGCTTCCAGGACATTAGGAGTATTCTTCAAATTGAGGCCCAAAAGCTTGAATCTGACAGTGTCTTCAATAATCTTGTAAAGGC